>QPKB01000006.1:17203121-17265738 GCA_003546025.1 Camphora micrantha | reverse complement strand
CTAAGCTCGAGCAAGCACAGAGCTCAGATAAAGTACAGAGTTCGTCCAAGCACTGGCTCAGATAGCACAGGGCTCTGAGCTTGGTCAGGCACTGAGTTCGGTCAGGCGCTGAGTTCGGTCAAGCGCAGAGCTCAGACATATAATTGAACTCGGCCATGACGCTGGGCTCGGCCTTGACACTGATCTTGGCTTGAGCATCATGCTTGGCAGAACGCTGAGTTGTCAAGCACAGAGCTCATTCATATCACTGAGCTAGGCCTTGAGCATCATGCTCGGCAGAACACTGAGTTGTCAAGCGCAGAGCTCAGTCATATCACTGAGCTTGGCCTTGAGCATCGTGCTCCGCAGAACGCTGAGTTGTCAAGCGCAGAGCTCAGTCATATCACTGAGCTCGGCCTTGACACTGATCTCAGCTTGAGCATCGTGCTCGGCAGAACGCTGAGGTGTCCAGCGCTGTGTTCGGCCATATCACTGAGCTCGGTAAAAGTACAGAGCTCGGCTATGACACTGAGCTCGGCTTTGAGTATTGTGGCAGAACACTGAGATGTCCAGCGCAGAGTTCGGCCATATCGCTGAGCTCGGTAAAAGTACTGAGCTCGGCCTGATCATCGTGCTCAACAGAACACAGACGCTCTGCAACTCAAGAGTTCTGGTTTCCCTTTTTAACATTCCAGAACTCAACCCATCTCGCCCAATCACCACATACACATCCAGAATCATGAAAAACACTCCAATAAACATTCAACCAACCAATCCATGGGCCATTGATCTTCCAAATGAGATCAACCCATCCATTAATGGCCAAACATCCATGAAAACATGCTCAAAGGTAGATCTAACAATTCTAACATCAATTGAATAGAAAATCTCAGAATCAAAGACAGTAAACATCCATTCTATGTTAAATAAGTATATTGCACTTGCCTTGACCAATTGCAGAAGGAAGAGAAGAGAAACAGAGACCCAATCCGGTAAAGGGAAAATCCCAGCTCTAAGGCGTCCTCAGACTCACGATCAGCCCCAAAATTCTGATCTAGAAGAGATCTCTACTCCTATACCCATTTCCACCAGAGAATTGCTATAAGGAACAAGATCTAAAGGGAGAAAAAGGGAATCCCATAAGAACTGAACAAGAAGAGGGTGTTCACCTGATTCGGTCAGGAAGAGGGACGACTGAGACCGAGACAGAGGAATCCAAATAGGTTGCAGCTGAGATGAGATTGTCTTCTGCTTCTTCTTAGGGTTCTATAAGGAGAAAGAGAGGGAGAAGGCAGGCTTGGAGGGAACTTAGGAGAGTGTTGGAGGCAAACAAGGGAAGAAGAGGGAAATGAGAGAGAGGAACAGTAGCCAACGCATGGTGTGGGAAGGTGTTGTATAAATAGGTTGAGTTGGGTGGCTAGGTACAAGAATACCCTTTTGTTAACATGGGATTAGGGTTAAGGTCATGGGTAGTTTGGTCTTTAGGTGGAAATCTAGAAGCTTCTCAAGTGGAGACCCCCCTATAGTAAATACTAATATCTAGCTAGGGCCTCTAACCAACTCAAAACTTATAAAAGACACTCTAAAAACTCTATAAATTACACAAAGGGTCTATAACCTAGAAAAATACATATCTACCCTTACTAACCCCAATTAATTAGTATAGATAAGTATATTAGGCTATAAAATAGTATTCAAATTCAAAAGTGAGGGTCCACAAGATGTGGGGCCTCACAACATGAGTTTATAATAGTAAATTTATTTTGTAACTAACATCTATAGGAACCACCAAACTTGAGAATAATTCGAACCACACATGACAAAAATAGTTGGCATCTAACACACTAACAAGAAAACTATGTGCGCATGTGTGGCTTGGAGCACTTGTCAAGCATTGAATAGATGACAATAGATCATGCGTTGATAAGAGCATTGGTCGAAAGATGGAGGCCGGAAACAAATACCTTACATCTTCCATGTGGGAAAGGCCACCGTGACCTTAGAGGATGTGGCATACATATACGGCCTCCCCATAGATGGACCGGCAGTGACAGGAAACACACTGCATAGTACCAAGCAAACAGTGGAGATATGCATGGATCTTCTAGGCATGGAGCCGGTGCTAAAACGAGATAGCATCGGCTCACGGTTAAACTTTTCTTGGATGAAAGAGTACTTCAAAGGAAACAAAAAGAAGAGAAAACATCATGAAGTTGAAGAGAAGTGCAACACAAGAGCCTATTTATTCTGTCTAGTGGGAGGTCAAATAGTTGGCAACTCTTACGGTACTTACGTGCCGGCTTGGTTGCTTGATTTATTTAGAGAATTTAAGAGGTATGCATGAGGCCCTACATGCCTTGCAAACCTGTATAGGATGTTAGGTAAGGCAACAAGGCTTTCAAAGTTTGATGAAGAAAGGAAAGATGGAGAGGGGAAAAAGGTAAAAAACCAGAAAGCAACGGATCCATCAAATACCTTGACTGGTCCACTGCAATTGTTTTGAATGTAACACCTATATTTGTTTACTTGGTTACATTGAATATGAACTCTTTTATATTGACTTAACATTCATATAATGTTTCCTGGCAGACTTGCGCATATTCCAGAATAGAATTTTTGCGGCCTAGCAATGACTATATAGATGTATTATTGGATGTCGACTTTCCGCTGTATAAGCCATGGGAGAAAAGCATAAAAAAGCATAGGTCTCCAATGAACACCAAGGATCGTCGAGAGCAAATTGACAATATGAAAATAGAAGAAGTGAGTGTAATTTGATTTCTTTTTAATATGAATCTTTATGATCGATATCTGATTTGTGAGTATTAAATATGTAATGAAAATCCATGGTGTAGTTTATATGGATACCGTATGAAGATGTGATCGATAAACTAGCTGAGGTAGTTCTCAAAGAAGATAGATAGTTATTCACATCTAATACAACTCTAATCTTCTATTGGATAGTTGAACGTCACAACTCCGAACGGGTAATGAAGCAGTTCGGCTTTAGATAGTTGCTTCCCGTTATTCTCCGCATGCCATTTGAAAGAGTTGATAGAGTGAGGAAAGCTACTTATGATTACAACAGGTCGTTGATAGAACTCATTGCCATTTGGGAAGCAAGGCATAAGCTGTTACTAGTGAGTGAAGAACTTGATGAATCACTTATCCACAATGAATTTTATATGAAATGGCATTCGGCGGTGACAAGATTCCAAATCTCAAGGCCTCCAAAGAAAGAATGTGGTGAAGACCAAACGATCCCTCCAACACAACCAACCTCCAAAAAAGACGATGACTTCATCCATAGAAGATCTGTAAGTGACATGGCAACATAGCTGTAAAAGTCAAGTTATTTCATCATTTTCAATATTTATGACTCATTTGAATTTGTTCATGCAGGTTCGTTTCTTCCTAGATGACCTTATCTCTACTTTGGCCTGCAACAAAAGAACATCAGAGGCAATGAATTCGGAGGATATGATACGTGTATTGCGTACCAAGGTGGAACACTTTAATGAAGCATTTGAAAATGATTTTGTGGAATTTGGGTATGGCAAAGTGAGTCCAAGTGAATCTCTTGGTCAAGACAAAATGAGTGAGAGACAGCAGATAATATTGGAGAGGAAGCTAGAGTTTGCCACTAAATCACCCAATTCAAAGGAAAATACTCTACCTGAATCTTCCAAAAACATAAGTATCAAAAGTCTCAGTCCCATGGCCTCTCCTCGAAGGTCTCCTAGATTGAAAACATCCCCGTTGAAATTTTTCTTGATAGTCCTCCCCCAAATATCCAACAAGAAGTCATTCCCATTAAGTCTCCCACCAAAAAGGTTGCCTCAATGGTTATTCGTGTAAAAAATGCGACCAGGATTAAAAAGTGCCATCGAAATATGAGGGTTTTAGTACCTCCCTAAATTGGCCTAAGAATTCTGCGTACAGACTGAAAAAGGAGGAGACTGATCTGCTGGACATGTTCTGGGAGGACTACTATGAAAGTTATGCAATTCCTTTTTTAAGATATTGATAAAATATTTTTGAGATATCAATATGATATATCTTCCCTCAGGTTTGATACATTCATTGGTGTTCCATACATGGTTATGTTGTTAAAGGTCCACTTGATGGGCGGTTTGTATACATTGATTGCCAACCTATAATTAAATCCATTCCCTAGGAATTTGGTAATGCACAATGTATAACCTCTGGATTCGGGAATTACATCTAAGCACTATGGTGAATGTTAGGTTTGTGGTGAATGCCTTTTTTTGGAATTACATCTAATGTTGAGTCACTATATTATCTGAATTGATAGAATTTCTAGTTCTGTGGTGAATGCCTTTGTGGTGGAATTACTTATTAAAGTTTTTTGTAAAAGCTGGTAAGTTAACACCTACATAATCCTCTATTAGTCAAGAGTCCAAGTAATGATATGTTTGAGCAAAGGCCAATAGAAATTAAAATCTGGGATGATGTGTGAATATAGAGTAGTTAGTTCCAGATATTGGAATTTTTTAAGTGAGATTTTGATGTGTGATAGAAGACTATTTTTGGAGGCTTTCTGCATATCTGTAATAGCTGTAAAATAATCAATTATCTATCTATCTATACATATACGTTGGAGAATCCTTTGTCTTGCTTTTGTTAAAGATATTGATATGATATTTTTGAGATATCAATATGATTTATCTTCCCTCAGGTTTGATTACCTTGCCAAGGTATGCATTAACCCTAATCCTGAAAGATTGAAGAGACTCCTATCAAGAGAATGGTTAGACACAGGTATACTACAGAATTGGTTTGATATTTATTTGAAGACCAAGGCACCACATGCATACTTCATTGACATGAATACTTCGGTATGACTTTCATCATATACTCCATATACTTTCAACATATACTTCGAAAAAAATCGATTGTCCAACTTATACTCAATATGAATCTCAACATAAATATTGACACTTTGAGGGTACATTTTGAAGGAGATATGGCTAAGAGAAGACAAGCACAATTATTTACACATCTTTGGTGAATATGGATGGAGGGTGGGTGAAATGCAGAAATGTGAGATTATCATTGTTCCAATTTGTTATTTGGAGCACTTCACAGTCATCGTGGGCCAAATGCAAAAAGATGGGACTACTACAATAGTATGCCAGGGGACTCGTGACATTGGGAAATGGCTGTAGAATTTGTGAGTATTGAGTACCGACATATATACAGATTAATTGTTTCTATTCAGATTAATTGTTAGTAGGATTAATTATTTTGATACACATTATTTCTACAGATTCATTGGTTGAATGAGTCTTTTGATGCTTACAACTGGGCAGAGCCAACGGCATGGAGAAGGCGAATTGTTGAGAACGTCCCTTTACAAGAGAATTCACATGACTGTGGATTTTTTTGTAATGGCATCCGTAGAACATGTCCTCCTCAATCTCAAGTTTGAATTCACTCAGCGTGACATGCTGTATTACCGATGCAAACTAGTGATTAACCAGTACAGTAGACAATTAGAACTGTACAAGAAAAGGGATCAACAATCAACATGATGGGGGAAGATGGATCTTCAATATGTGACCAATGAGAAAAGACTTGTGTTGTGACATCTGATCTGACTGTTCTCCCATTGGGGTGTTTAACTCTCTTTGTAATCTGAACCTTTTTTGTGACTATTGACCTACGTATTTTGGATGGTTAACATGTTAAAAACTGATAATGATTGCTAGAAATGTTACCAAACAGGTTGTCCATCTAGGTGATGTTAACATGGAATGAGGAGGATAAACTTTATACATTTTTTACATTTTTGGATTGGCTTTATCTTTGTAATATTATAAGCCCAGGTCTCTCGCTCCCTCCCTCATATGAATTCCTAATAAAAACAGATCCCTTAATCAGGTATCTTATAAATTATCTGAATTCACAAACTTAAGTGCCCAACTCTCTAATCTATAGTAGTATAAATTTGTCTCATTGGACTTGTGGTATTCTGTGGGCACTGCCCACTGGGGCTTGCTTATTCCCCTCAGACATCCATCTTAGGCCTTGCATTGGCATTGGCCAAAACCAGTGAATTGTTTGATGTTATCCAATTTGCTTACAGCAGAGTAGGTCTTTAGGGGGGTCCTTGTAGCTCAATAGTGATGGACCCGATTTTTCCCTCTCTCCCGCTGCCTCTGCCCCGGGTCTTTCGGGGTACGGCGGAGGGGAGGAGAAGAAAAGATATGGGTATCAACATCTTTCTTTTTTTTTTGTACGGGTATGCCAATTTCACTTCTCTACTTGGAATTTAGAAACGGTGATCCGAAGATCCACCTTCACAAGTAGAAAGGGGAAATGAAACTTTTTCTAGTTTCTATTGCACACATATTTTAAGAAAAGAGACAAAAGGGTTTTTTTTATATGCCGTGAAAGGCGATTTCATTTGTTGCCGTGAAAGGCGATTTTTTGCCGTAAAAGGCGATTTACAAGTCTTATCCATTATGAAAGACAAGAGTTGTGATTTTTGTCTCTAAAAGAAAAATAAAGTACAATAGAAATCAAGAAAAGGAATCTGAATTCTCATTCGATTGTGGGGACACGTTCAGATCGACGGTCGCGAGTCATGTATGGGCTCCTCCATCGTCCATGCAGATGAGAACACGATGCTTGGATTCTTGGCTTGGCTTTTTAACCTCAGATTTTTAAAGGATAAAGACCAAGAGAAGGTCTTATATCCGATAAAAAGCTAAGTAAACGGGCTGAAAAGCCACGTTTTAGCCATGTTGGTAGAAGAAGGGAGGTCCTTGGGGGGGTGGCCCCCCAAGGGTGCTTCAATCACCTTTTGGTGGTCTTTGCAGCAGAGTTGCAGGAGCTCTGGATTTTCCGGGCAATTCTCTGGACTTTGAGTGAATTTCTCTGGCGATTTCTCTCTGGATCTTTTTTTTTCCGGGGGTTTTCCCTTTGGAATGCCCTCCTATTTATAGGCCTTTGGTAGCCATTTAGGAGGGTTTATGAGCATTGAATGCATTAATGCTCATAATGGGAGGAGTTACAAGTTTTAAATTATTTGTTTTGTAACTCCTTTTTCCTTGAATCTGATTGGCCGATGGAGAATAATGAGCTTTTAATTGTCTTTAATCCCCATCATGGGAGGAGTTTCATGGCTTTAATGCCATAAATCCTTTGACTTGTAACTCCCATTTGCTTGCTTTTGATTGGGCCGTCCAAAATAATGAGTTAATGACCGCATTAACTTGTCATAAAATGGGTCATTTAACCTCATTAATTGGTCGCCAAGTCGCTTGAAGAGTCGCAGCCTGCGCCGCGTCTTTTGGAATTCTTCTTGCAATGATCGCCGGTGGATCCACATGTTGTTTGATGTCGGATGGCGATGCAATTTCAGACATTGATTAATGTCAACGTGCCGGCAACATCTGTCCTGTCGATTTCACGATCGGGCGGGCAGAAAGTGTGCTTTCTTTGTCGGCCGGTTGGCGATTTCGAGGCATCTAATGATCATCCAATGATTTCGGCGGCGAATCCGTGATGTTGACAAAGATCGACGGATTTCATGCACGAAAAATCAGATTTTGGAAAAATCACAGGGGCCAATCAACTCGAAACGCGAAAAGGACCCGAAAAAAGGGGCTTCCGGCGACTTTTGGGTCGCCGGAATTCCATGGTCGCCGGCGACCATGTACCCATGGTCGCCAGCGACCATGTCGACCATGGGCCTTGGGCCCATTTCTCGGCCGCCGTTTGGTCGCCTTTTCTTCGCCGTTTTTCGATCTTTTTTCATTCTTTTTTCTTCTGTATTTTTCCTGACATTTCCCCTCATTTATCGGCCTGATTCTCTTGAAGAAAACCCGATGAGAAGCCACGCAAATCGGAGCACAAAGTTTCCTATTTTTCTGGAAAGCCGAAGACTTTGTTGTGCGGTATTGCCGATTTTTTGTCAAGCATTGAAACTAGGCCAAACGATGTCGGAATGACCTGAAATTTGACGTGGAGCTTCTTGAACAGTAGATAGGACCAACCATAGGCTTTGGTTTGAGTTTTGAAGCCGTTCGGGGTCCCGCAAATGCTTGCCTTAATTTCGCCATGAGAGAAATGCCGAGCTTTGACTTGTGGTCAACCGATGTCCGATTGACCTGAAATTTGACAGGGAGCCTCTTGAGTAGTAAGTAAGACCAACCATGGGCTTTGGTTTGAGTTTTGAAGCCTTTTGGGGTCCCGCAAATGCTCGCCTTGATTTCACCTCGAGGAAAAATGCCGAGCTTTGAAACTAGGCCAAACGATGTCCGTTTGACCTAAAACTTGACAGGGGACCTATTGGAGTCATTTTGAGATGATCCATTAGCTCCAATTTGGATGCCATGATTCCGGGGTGCTCCACTGCCGGTAGGCCTGTTTTTACTTCCCGAGAGTTGATGAAGGGTCAAACGTTGTCCGTTTGACTTGAAATTTGGCAGGGGGCCTTTTGGAGGTATTCTGAGACCATCCGTAGGCTCTGATCGAAGTTTTGAAGTCTTCGACACTGTGGCTGCCGGGAGCTCCTGTTTGGCTGTCGGAGGAGTGAAGTTAGGCCAAATGACGTCGAAATGGCCCGAAACTCCATGTGTACCTCTCTTTTGGCTGCTTTGAAGGATCTTGTAGTTTTTGTTTGATTCTGACAAGATCTGGTGCTTGAAGTGGCGCCTTCCTATTTATGGCAGGATGTGGCTCCATGTAGCTTTTGGTGTTGAAGGGACATAGTGACATTTTTGGTGTCAACAAATGCCCCCTCGAGGTACAGCGACGAGGTGTGCAGCTCTGGCAGTCGGTGTGCCTCGAAGAGAATTGAAGGAGATCTTCTTGCTTGACCAAGAGTCTTGAGCGTTTTTCTCTTGATGGAGTTGCTTTTTTGAGCTTCCAAGGGATTTCGCGGTAATGAGAGGGGTCATGTACCGTCTCAAGGCAAGGATTTTGAAATGACATTTGGATATGGGTTTTTGGTTTTGGGTTTTCCCTTTTAACCTTGTGAACCTAAAGGCTTTATGTGGCACATTAGGCGGTTAAGAAGGTTTTTTTGGTTTTTGACCTTGTGACCTAACAGGCTGTATGTGGCGAGTTAGGGGGTCGGGGTTTTGGTTTTTGGTTTCGGTCTTGTGACCTAACAAGCTGTATGTGGCGAGTTAGGGGACCATGGTTTGGTTTTTGGTCACTCTTTGGGACAATTTTGGGTCCATTGGAGTGGTTTGGTTTTTTGTGGAATGTCAATTTCAAGATTGTGGCTTGATTTGGTGCATGGGGTTGGATGGTTTGGGTTTCTTTTGGAAGCCCATGAAGCTTGGAATTTTTTTTTGTATGGTCCAATCAACTCAAGAGAGGCATGGAACCATTTTTGTATGCTCTTGGTAAGAGAAATTTTGACTAAAAGCCACTTTTAGTGCCTAGGTGGTCAAACCTGGCTCATATGGGCTAACCCATGGGACCTTAAGCTTTTAAAAATGGCTTAGATCTCATGTGGTGTCATTTTGTAAAGAATATCTAAAAATATCCCTTTTGCGTAGAGAATATCTAAAAATATCCTTACTTGGGGAGAATCTCTCAAGTTTCCTTGATTTTGGGAGAGATTTTCTCAAAGTTTCTCAAATCCCCTTTCTTTTTGGAGAGAATTTCTCAAGAATCTCCTCTTTAGGAGAGAATATCTCAAATCTCCTTTTCTTTTAGGAAGTTTGCTAATTTTTAGCACTTACCTCCTTGCTTTTCTCCTCCTTTCCTCTTTTGGTTTGCTTTTTCTATAAAAGCAATGGAGATGGGTTTTCTTTCTCTTGTTGTTTTCTTTTTTGCAAAAACCTCCAAGATAAAGAATTTCTCGAGGATCTTCAAGTTTCTTCTTCTTCTTCTCCATGGCTTCAAGTAGGTCTTCTTTTTCCAAGAAAAAACCCTATGTAGATGTAGAAAAGTTTCCATTTCTTTTTTTTTTTTTTCACGTGTTTTCTTTTCTCTCTTTTTTTTTTGCACACGTTTTTTTTTTCACTCTTTTTTTTATTTTCTCTCTTTTTTTTTTTCTTCCCTTCACTTTTTTTTTTTTTTTTTTTTTTGTGCTGTACGGACAGGTCCGTACGGACCTGGCCGTACAACCACGTGGCCTGTGGGCCACGTCCCATGGGCCAACCCCTTGTTTTTTTTTTTTTTTTGAAGAGGTTTTTTTTTTTTTTTCTTCTTTTTTTTTTTTTTTTTTTTTTTTTTTGCTCACCATGATATGAGGTTTATGCAATTCAAGATGATCATGCATTTTTTCTCTTTTTTTTTTTTTTTTAATGCATCAAGATAAAAGGCTAGAATTTCTAGGTCAAGTCAACATGGATTTTGACTTAGACAAAGTTTGATTGGTTTTGACCAAATTGGGTTGGAATTGGTCAAACTTTTGTCAAAGTTTTCCTAGCATCTAATGCATGATGGTTTTATGCATGATTTTTGGTAAATGGAATTGGGAGCATGATGATGCATACCTCGAGTTTTCTTGCAAGTCTTGGGATTTTTGGAGCTTGCAGCAATGTTGAGCCCACTTCTCCAGTCTCGCAGAATTTCGAGGAGCTTTGCAAGTTTTGGAATTTTGAGCTCGCAGCAATGTTGAGCTCTTTTCTGATCTTGCGAAGATTTGAGAAGAAAGGCTTGATCTCGCAGCGATGTTTGAATTCGAGTCTTCTTCGAGAATCCTTCATTGATTATGAGCTCGCAGCAATGTTGAGCTCATCTTCAAGCTTTTTTTTTTTTTTTTTTTTCGGGGTGCCTCCCTTTTCTTCGAAATTGCCCCGGAACCATGCCAAAATTTCGCTAGGACTCTCTCTTTTTTTTTTTTAGCAAAATTCTGTCATTTGGTGTTTGATTTCTTCCTTTCTGACTTTTGCAGGTGGTTCCTCCAGAACGAACAAGGGTAAGGGCCTTGTTACTGATGCACCTCGCCGATCTGCCAGATCTTCCAATGCGGCCGTTCAACAGGCATGGGAAGAGGTCCGTTATGTGGAGACTAACTTGGAAGAGTGCGACTCGCTCAACCGAGATGAGATGAGACAGCGATTGATCGCTCTCAAGGATGAGGAGTTTTATAAAATTATGGCAAGCAATCGTCCTTGGGTCATGGACGATCAGAGCGTTGTGCCCAAGCCTACCTTTTTCTTTGGTGACGCTGTCCCTGATGACTCGTCATTCCAAAGGAGATGCTTTCAGTTCTCTTACACAGCTGATGGTGAGGAGAGAACTATTTCTACCCGATCGACTTTTGATCGCACTATCTCGATCATGAGTCTTTCTCCCACATGCTCTAAAAGAGAAGATCCTCCAAGCTGGGTGAAGAGGACCAATGCGGTCAAGACCGGGGTTTTTGTTGGCGGCCCTTCCTGTTATGCGGAGAAGTCGCCTGTCCGTATGGACATGTTGATGCCAGCCAGCGGCTACCAAGGTTCTGATCATCCATCAGTCGATTTGAGACCGGTGGGCCTTGGCATTTTTAGCGGTGACGGCAGTAATTGGGTGAACCCCTTTCGGCTTCGCGGCCGCTTCAGTGCTGACTCAGGCTGGGAGTCATGGACTGATCACATCCTGCAGATTGGTGGCGCCATTCTGAAGGAGGCTGAGGTTTTTGATGCGGTTCGCGCTTTCCGGCAAACCGTCGTTTTCTCCGATGAGGCCTTCATGGCCATGTTGGAGTCTTTCTTTCCACAGACCAACACCTTCGTTGTCACGAACGGTGAAATTGGTTTTTCTTTGAAGGAGTTGAGCGCTACCACCGGGCTGCCTATCCTCGGCAAACTCTATGAGGAGTTTATGCCTATTGACAGTGTCCTTGAGGAGCAGTCGGAGGAGTTCAGGCTTCTGTACTTTCAGCTCGTCGCCTTCTACGATTTTTTGAAGGAGAAGGAGGGCTCGAAAGTCCGATGCAGTAGTTGGAGGAGTCTCAGCTCTTTGTCTTCCAACTTCTTTGACAGCGGAGATGCTTCTGAGAGTATGTCCCAGGAAGCCAGGGCTAAGAACCCGAAGAAGATCTCCGCTATGCGAGAAAATTTGAGGGATTTTCTTACAAGCACAGACGCCATTTGTTCTGACATTGCGCTGCGGAGAGATCTCGCTGTTTACCTCACTTACTGGCTGGGTGAGGCAATTTTTGCTGGAGGAGATGGAACGCACATCAGGCCGCACTGTATTTTTCCGGCTTGTCAGATGGCGTTCGGAGAGCAGCTTGCTTTGGTGCCTGCTCTTTACTCCTATTTGTGCACCGAACTGCAGGCTGCTGCTTTCTTGGTTCGGCTTGGGCTCCCTATGAATAGGGTATTTTCAGCCCATATCTTCTATTCGTGGTTTGTGTACCACTGTCCGGGCTTCCACTGTTTAGGCGCTGCACAGGATGATGACCCGTTTATGATTCGGTTGGCTAGAGGGAAAGCCGTTTCCGAATCTCTTTTGTCTGCCCGTTTGAGGATCCGACGGTTCAGGGACGTCGAGATGGGGCAGTCTTCAGTCAAGCTTTCTCCCGGTCTGCGGAAGAAGGCTTTTGATTTTGGTGTCTCCCGCGATTCCACCAGAGCAGGGTCGGGAAGACACTATTCTTTGACGAACGCAGAGAAGGGATGGCTTTTTAACATACGTGTTGGTACGATGGTGTACCGTCGACATCTTTTTGTTGACATCCAGCCGTATGTTCCTTCTCGTTTTGCGTTGCAGTTGGGCTTCTCCCAAGGCGTTGTAGGGGCGCCTTCGAGCATGGTGAAGCGTTTTGGGGGTCTTCAGGACGGGAGGAATGCATGGGCTTTTTACAGTGCGGAAGACACCACCGCCATGATTTCCTATCCTGAGCTGCCCACTTTCCGGACCGCTGGCTTCACGAAATGGTTCGCGGAGAGCTTTTCAGTGTACCGGGGGCTTTCCAAGAAGGAGCTCAATGTCAAGCAATCTTCCGGGAAGGGTCTTGGTAGATCAGACGGAGTCCGGCGAGAGGAGATTTTGGCCTTCCTTTCTGGAGAGAAGCATAGGATAGGCTTTCTCAAGGACCGGGATGTCGTCAGATCTGGAGCTGTGCAAGAGGTACCTGGTGAGGTCCTGAGACAGCTGGAGGAGGAGGAAGCTGAAATCGACGCTTGGAGGCAAGCGGAACGAATGAGGACTTCCATGGGGTCCACTGGCAGGAGCGGACCATCCAGTGAGGACTCTGGTGAGAAGCTTGACTTTGATAGCGGGGCAGGTTCTTCAGGTAAACCGACCCGCAGGAGCAAGAGGAAGAGAGGACAGTACCGTCATAAGAAGCAGCGCGAAGATTCTCCTGACGTGGAAGTCCCTCTTACCATTGATGAGGAGGTCTCGGGGGATGCTGAAGAGCCTCCAGAGAAGAGGAGTCGAGAGGAAAAAGCCGACGATGGTATGATCCTTTCCCTTTCTTTTTCTGCTTCTCTCTTTTTTTTTGTTCTTTGGGAGATTTTTGTTTAGATCCACTGCTTTCTTTTCTTTTTGCAGAGGATGATGACTTGGTGATGCCTGAGGCCCCGACCGATGAGGCGGTGACGGATCCGACTACGGCATCTGAGGAAGAGCCAAGGGACTCTGGAGTAGACCCAGAATCTTCTCCTGGTACGACTTCTTTACTTCCCCCTTTTTTTTTTTGGCATTTTCTTTTTTTTTGCTAAATTTTGCTGACGTTTCTCCCCCTTTTTTTTGTCAGCTGATTTGCCAGAGGACTCTGACGACTTCGAGCCATCCATGGATGTAGCTTTCTGCGACACTTCGGACGAGCTTATGGAGACAGAAAGCACTCCACCGGTCGTCGGAGAAGGTATTACACAGCAATAGTCTTGATAACAAGAATTTTTTTTTTTTTTGACAAGATCATGTTCATACCTTTCCTCTTCTGGCAGGTTGTGAGGCGACAGGAGAGGTTCCATTGTCTTCCTCGGAGCCGGAACAGGAAATACCAGCGGCTGGTCCAGAAGTAGAGGCTTCTTCTACCAGTTTTGATGCGGCAGAAGTGCAAACACATGATGATATTCCATCTTCTGACGCTCCGACTGGGAAGAGTCTTTCGATTTATAGCCTACTACGGTCTGACATGGGCAGTCAGTCAGTGGAGCACGGCGAGTCTTCATCTGGGCCCTCTCTTCAATTTGCAAAGAAGGTGTTGAAGAGTGTACTGAGCTCCTGGGTCGAGACTCTTTCTTCTGGTCATTTGGAAGCTGGCTTTGGCATGGTCAAGCACGTGCGAGACATCCTTGCTGACAGCGCAGAGGTTGGTCTGGATATCACCAATGCCAAGGCTTTCGTTGATGGAGTCATTGCACTGGGCGATAAGTGGAGCAAGACTAAGAACTTCCCAAGTGATGACTTTTTCAACGAAATGTTTCTGAAGCCTTCCAGCGAGGTCAAATCGGAAGTGAATGAGATTTTGAAGGCTCGGAAGCAGCTCGTTCGGGAGAGGAACGTCACCGAACTAGCTATTATCGAGCTATCAAAAGACCTGAGCCACCTCGATAAGGAGACCAACGAGACTAGGCAGCGTCTCGAGTTGTTGGAAGAACAGACTGCTGCTAAATGGGCTGCTGTTCTTGAAGCTCGTGCCAGAGAAAGCACTCTGATCCGTCAGGTTGAAGAGGTTGACGGGAATCTCCGAAGGAAGACTCAGGAGCATGAGCGATGGCAACTTCTTTGGGAGGAATTCCCTCGTGCTGAAGATGGATCGCGGTTTTCTGCCGCATTTTATGGCGGCATCTTGAAGAAGCGTGGCCTGGAAGCTTTGGAGGCTGAGGCCAAAAGTCTGCTCGAGGACCTCAGTCTTTGGTTGAAGACTATGATGGACTGAGCTTCTGAATTTGTTTTGTAACAAACTTTCTTCTTTCATTTTTTTTTTTTTTGGTACCTCCATGTATAAATATTTTGGCACTCTATTTTTTTTGTATCCCCTTGTTCTACTTAAATTCTTTTTGTTGAAAATAAGCAAAAGTTGGATGGGAATGTTTGTTTGAAAATCTTGATCAAAAGTTTATCATTTTGTGAAAATCTTTTGTCAAAAGTGTTGTTTTGGCATGAAAGCCAGATTTTGTGGCACAAAGCCTGGTTTTTGATGGCTTGAAAGCCGAAAATTTTGAGGTGGCATGAAAGCCGATTTTGGTGGCGTGAAAGCCAAATTTTGGTGGCGTGAAAGCCGATGTGGCATGGAAGCCGATTTTTGGCATGAGAGCCGATTTTTTGTTTTTGGCGTAAAAGCCGGATTTTGGCATGAGAGCCGATTTTTTTTTTTTGATTTTTTGGCGTAAAAGCCGGATTTTTTGAAAACCAAGTTTTGTTTTGTTGGCATGAAAGCCAGATTTTGTTTTGATTTTTGGCGTGAAAGCCGATTTTTGGCGTGGAAGCCGAGTTTTTTTTTTTTTGGCGTAAAAGTCGAGTTTTTGGCGTAAAAGCCAGGTTTTTGGTTTTCAAAAATGCAAGTATCGACTAAGAGTCGCCTCCCTGCTGAATGGTATTGCAAGTATCGATGGAATGTCGCCTCCTTGCTCATTCGGTTGCGAGTATCGATGGAATGTCGCTTCCTCGCGAAGTTGGGTGCAAGTATCGACTAAGCGTCGCTTTCCTGCTTTTTCTTCAAAAATTTTGTTTTGCGGGTATCGATGGAATGTCGCCTCCCCACGATTTTTGAAATTTGAGGTTTTTTCGAACCTTTGTTTTTCTTTTGACATTTGGGTTGTGGATATCAACTGGAATGTTGCGTCTCCACGATTTTTTGAAATTTTGCAAGTATCAACGAGGTGTTGCTTCCTTGCGATTTTGAGGTTTTGGAAGTATCGAATGGGGTTCGCATCCTTCCAATGGGTTTTTGCGAGTATCGACTTGACATCGCTTTCCCGATTTTTGTTTTTAGACACGAGGGTCGTAAATTTTGACCTAAAACCATTTTTGGCGGTAAAAAGGTAAGGCGGACTAGGGTGGAAATTCCTAAGTCCTGATTTTTGTTTCAAACCAAGAATTTTGGGTTCAAGGATCGAAAATTTTGGTTAAGTTTGGGAAGAGGCTCCTAAACTTAGATTTTCGGATTTTGATTTTCTTTTGAACAATGAAACGATGAAAGTAAGCATTGTTTTGAAAGTTCAACATAAAGGTGAAAATTCCAAAAGGAGTGGGTTTGACGAGCAAGTACCTAGAAATAGGCTTTGGCCTTGCAGGCGTCGCTCTGATCCAGTGGAGGAAGTCTTCAAGGGTAGTACCGCTTCAAGAACTTGCCGTTGATGGGCAGCATACATCTATCACCTTCCATGTTTAGAAGTGCGTATGCGCCATTGGAGAAGACTTTGTCGATGACGAAGGGTCCCTCCCATTTTGGTTCAAATTTGCCTTTGGATTTGTGAGCGAAAACCATCGGCCTTTTTACCGCAAGAACCAAGTCACCCTTTTTGTGGGCGCGTTGCCTGACTTTTTTGTCGAAAGATCCAGCCATGCGTGCTTGGTAGAGCTCAATGCTTTGGAGTGCCTCGAGCCGTCTCTCATCGAGATTGTCCAGCTCTTGGAGTCTTAATTTGACATTGCTTTCTTGCGTCATGTCATTTTGTAGAGATACCCTTAAGGAAGGAATTTGTACCTCTAAAGGGACAACAGCTTCGCATCCATAGACCAAGGAGAATGGCGTGCTATGGGTCGGTCCTCGAACGGTGGTTCGGTAGGCCCACAAAGCTTCGGATAGTTTGTCGCCCCAGTCCCTTTTGTGGCTAGAGACCATTTTCTTGAGAATTTTGCAGAGTGTCTTGTTGAAGGCCTCTGCCAGTCCATTCGCCGCCGGATTGTACGGAGTTGAAGGACAACTTTGGATTTTGTATTTGTCGCAGAACCTGTAGAATCTGTGATCACGGAATTGTGGTCCGTTATCATGGACGAATCTTTTAGGTATGCCGAAGCGACAAATGATGTTGGTGCGCAAGAACTGAAGGACTGATGAGGTCTTCATTTCATTGAGCGCAAAAGCTTCTGACCACTTGGAGAAATAATCCGTAGCGGCGAAGATGAAGCGATGACCTTTGCTTGACGGAGGGGAAGACAGGACCTACGATGTCCATACCCCAGGCTTCGAAAGGCCATGAAATTGCTGTAGGATGTAGCCATTCTGGAGGCATGTGGACATAGTCTCCATGAACTTGGCATTGTTGGCAGCGTTTAGCAAATTGCATTGCGTCAGCTACCATGGTAGGCCAATAATAACCTAACCTTTTTATCTGATCGTAGAGCTTTGGACCAGCCTGATGAGCTCCACAAAGACCAGCATGCACCTCTTCGAGAGTTTCTTTAGCTTCTTGTTGTGATAAGCAGCGTAGAAGTACTCCATTGTAGGATTTTCTGTAGAGCATCTTTGAAGGAATGTCCAGATGGAAGTTTGGGGTTCGTCTTTGAACACTTACCCGTTCTTTTGGATCTTCAGGCAGGATTCCGAACATAATATAATCAATGAACGGATCCCTCCAGTCGCCGATCGGAGGTCTGAGGATGGAGATCCGACTTCCAACCAGTTGGTGGCACTCAGCAACTGCTTGGTGTGTATTGAGGGGAGGGAGAATCCTTCTCTCACACACTGTAACTTGCATGTGTTCTCCTTCTTGGACCGCCATAGAGGCGGCGAGTCCAGCCAGGGCATCTGCACGGATGTTTTCGCCTCTACGGATGTGGGTGATATGATAGATGTCAATTTTTTGCCGAAGTGATTGCGCCTTGTTGTAGTAAGGCAACAGATCAGGCTTCCTGATTTCAAATTTCTGATTCATCTGGTTGACGATCAGTTGAGAATCCCCGAAGGCTTCTAGCACTGTGATGCCGGATTCGAGGGCGAGTTCCAATCCTACAATCAGGGCTTGGTACTCAGCTGCATTGTTTGAACATGGTTCCAGTAGCGAGAAGGCGTGTGGAATCATGTATTTGTCGGGACTAACAAAGAGGATGCCAATCCCTGATATTTGATTTCCTTTTTCACTTGTCCTGGTTGCACCGTCGAAGTACATATCCCAGGGAGCATTTGATAAGGAAGCCTCCACGTTGTAGACTGACTCGTCTGGGAGATCATCCCTGAGTGGAGAATCTTCAGGCAACGGATGCTCTGCAAGAAAGTCTGCCAGAGCTTGACCTTTGATTGCTTTTTGTGGTACATACCTAATATCAAATTGTGACAGGAGGATAGACCATTTTGCCAGTCGGGCATTGAGGGAACCTGCTTTTGTGACAAGGACCTTCAGGAGATTGATCCTCGAGATCAGGTATACTGTGTTGGACAGCAGATAGTGACGTAGCTTTTGTACAGCAAACATCACTGCAAGACATTCTTTTTCGACTGGAGAGTAGCGATGCTCTGCACCTACCAGCATGCGGCTGAGATAGTATAGAGCAGCTTCTTTTCCCTCATGATTTCCTTGTGCAAGTAGAGCTCCCAAAGAGTGGTCGAGGGCTCTTGTGTACAAGATAAATGGTTTTCCAGTTGTGGGGGCAGCCAGTACTGGAGGTTTGGTCAGGTATGACTTGATGTCTTGGAACGCAGTTTCGCATTCAGCATCCCAGACAAAGTCCACGCCCTTTTTCATTAGGCGGGAGAATGGACGGCATTTCCCTGACAGGTTGGAGATGAACCGTCGAATGTATGCCAATCTTCCTTGAAGCCCTTTTAACTGTCTCAGGGTTTTTGGGGATGGCATTTCTAGGATAGCCTTGACTTTGATAGGGTCAAGCTCTATTCCCGCTTTCCGAACTACGAATCCGAGGAACTTACCCGATGATACACCGAAGAAGCATTTTAGGGGATTCATTCGCAGTTTGTGCCTGCGTAGTCGGAGGAAGACTTCTCGAAGATCTTTGAGATGGTCTTCTTTCCTTTTGCTTTTGACGGCGAGGTCATCAACGTAGCATTCGACCGTCTTATGCTGCATATCTTGGAATATCTTCATCATAGCCCTCTGATATGTCGCACCAGCGTTTTTCAGACCAAATGGCATTACAGTGTAACAATACACGCCAAATGGGGTCCGAAATGATGTGTGTCTTTCATCTTCAGGATGCATTTTTATCTGATTGTACCCAGAGAAACCATCCATGAATGTCATCCGCTCGAATCCACAGGTGTTGTCGATCATCACCTCCGGTATGGGGAGCGGAAATTCATCTTTAGGACATGCATTGTTCAGGTCTCTATAATCAATACAGACCCTAATCTGCCCATTCTTCTTTGTCACTGGGACGATGTTTGCCAACCATTCAGGATGCTGTTCCTCGCGGATGAAGCCAACGGTTTTGAGTTTCTGAACTTCTTGTTCAATTTTGTCCATTATGTCAGGACGGAATCTTCTTTGGCCTTGTTTGACAGGCTTGATATCTTTTTGTAGATTGAGTTTGTGAACTGCTATTTTGGGGTCTAAACCAGGCATTTCAGCGTAAGACCATGCAAAACAATCAACAAACTCACGAAGAAAAGCGATATACTCGGGTAACTCATCATCCTTTATATTCTTGCTTATGAATACAGGACGTGGGCTATCTGGCGTTCCCAAGTCTATCTTTTGAACAGAATCTTCTGTTGGAAGACTTGAAGGTGGTTCCTCCATAATATTTTCGGAGGCTTCCAACTCAACAAGACCTTCCGGAGTTTCAAAGGTATTCTCAGACCAAGGCTGTTCTTCTGACCATGGGTCTTCTTGATCGGCACTCTTCTCAAGATTTGCTATGAGATGGTTCCAATCACCTGTTGAAACTGGATCGAAGTATAGCACTTCTTTTGAAGATGATGGTTCTTCTGGACCAAAAGACTGTGCATCTGTATCATCGGACAATTCCTCTTCATCATCAGAGAAATCGTACCAATTGGAGGAGCTTCCTGGATCCTTGACGTGTAACTCTTCGAAGAGATATCCAGGGAGATCAATATCTTCACAGACACGAGATGTTGAGGCTTCGTCGGCCAGACGACTTTGTAGCCTTTGGGTCAACTGTCTCATGGGAGCATCAGGGTCGTAGCCCAGTCCGTATGAAGACTTTTCTATATGACGATAGAGTTTCCAATCCTCCTGCTGGCCTTTTGTCAGGGTGGGCTCCAATGGTACGAGGATACCGCGGCCACCTCCCAAACCGTTTGGATTTTGAGCGTCATAACCCATTTTCTTCATGATAGCTTGCGCCATTGGACTATACAAGGATAGTTGTGGCATACCTTCATTTTGGAAAAGGCTCAAGCAAAGAGTTTGATGGAGAAGCCGCCGACCTGTGGAAAAAGATCGGCTTTTCTTTTGGTGAGGTTGTCGGAACAACGAAGGAAGCTGATGCTGGATCGTCTATGCCAGCAGGTGCCTCCAATGGAGTGAGAGCAGGTTGAGCTTGCTGAGTATCAGCTTGGCTTGACGACGTGTCGTCTTCTGTCTCTGAATCCGAATCTGTGTCTTGCAAAATAGACACAAAGGAGATGACAAACTTGCCCCCAGGCTTTTGTTTGGTCTTCTTTGCCTTGGTAGTGATCACCAGCGGCTTTGAAGACTTGAGGGAGACGACAAAAGGAGATTGGTTGATCTCCTCGGTTTTGCCGGATGGTTGATTTTCTTCCAGTGATTGCTGAGGAGCCTTGCCTTTATCTTCCTGGAGACTTTCGGCAAAGGATGCTATTTCTTTCTCCTTTTCTTCGTTTTCATCTTTGTACATCTGCGAGTCTGCAAAATGGACTTCTTTGCCTTTGAAAGGCTTTTTGTCCGCAAATACCCGATGTACGAAGCCGTCGTCGCCAACAAACTTGATGCACTGATGAAGAGTTGAAGGAACAACACCACACTCGTGTATCCAGGGGCGTCCGAGAAGGATGTTGTAGCATGAGGGGGTCTTTATTGCATATACAGTGACTTCAGAGATAAGATCACCAATTTGCAACTTGAACCTAATCTTGCCGATAGGCCTCTGAGCGCTTCCATCGTATCCAAAGATAGATACGGATGTGTGACTCAGCTTGCTAGGCGGGATGCCCAGCTCTTCGAGTGCCGAAGTAGAGATGAGGTTGAGGGCAGAACCCGGATCAATCTGTACTCTGTGTATCGGCATCTCTTTGATGTACCCTGTAAAGTATAAGGGCCGGTTGTGCTTTTTTTCGCCTAGTAGGAGGTCTTCCTTAGTGAAGGCGATAGTTGCACTTGCTGCTTTTTGAACTGAGAGGCAATCATTGCAAGATCCCTCAGTCTTCTTCTTTTCTCCTTTTGAGGAGGTATTTGATTTTTTAACCCTATAGTCCATTTCAATTTGTAGGACTTGTGGGGCATGCTTGTCGACATCCACATTCAGTCTTTGCAGTTCTGAAATGAGACTATCACGAGTTTGGGGAGACATTCGTAATAAGTCTAGGATGTGCAGACGTGCAGGTATGTGTCTAAAGTGCTCAATCAAGTCGTACTTGAAAGCCTCCTTAGGGCCTGCATTTTCATTAATGTTGCCACTTGGGGCGCTTACATTCTGTCCCGAAGGATTTACATAAGAAGAAGAAGTTAGATTGTAGTTTTTATGGTAATCCCGGCCAGAGCGGGTACCTTTACCAACTTCGAGAGCTTCTAGAGACGGTTCTTCATTCGGAAGTCCACCCTCAGGATTGAGGGGCTGATTCTTTTCATTTGCTGAAGATGCTTCCTTCTCAACCTTACCATCCTCAGTGATTGTATTGCATGGAGCATTTTCCGGGAACAAGTCCTGAACAACGTCCAGCAATTTGTCTTCTTTGTTTACAATTTCATCGGTCCAGACATCACCCATGAGGTTGGGCATCTGGGACCGGTTGACTGGGTAGACTTCATCGGTAGAGACGTCTTCAAGGTAGTCAGCCAGAAGAGGTCTGTACTCTGATGTGACAGTCTCAGAAGACGAAGGTTGAGAAGATGCCATCTCCGAGGTAGTAATATCAGAGGATATACTACCTGATGTAGTATGGGAGTTTGTGGCCTCAGCAGATGAAGCTCCAGAGGCGCTGTCATCTCGAACTATCGCATTGCAAGCAATAGGAAACGTCTCCGGAACGGATTGTTGGGAGTCAGATTCATCCTCTGATGTAAGGGGATCATCTACCCAGCAGTTTTCTTCATTTTCAGGAGTTACTGGAGGGGACTCCTGTAGATTTTCTGGGACCACCGGTTCTGGACTGCGATGAAGCTGATTGATGTGATCTTGTCCTCGCTCTATGGCAAGACGCTGCAAGATCCTTGCATATTCTTCGAGATCAGGCGTAGGAGCCAGATCTTCTTCTTCATCTACTCCTTGTAGTTCCTCCTGATCGGGTTCTACCGGAGCATTGGCAGGTGCTGTGTCAACAGCATTTTCTTGAACAACCTCTTGATCTCCTTCATCATCAGACCAAGATCCCTGTGGTTGTAAAGGGTTATACCAGATCACCGGCATGAGGTGGGATTCGGGGATCCATTCCTCGTCGGAGAGGTATTTTCCTGTTTCGAGGGATTCCTCCCATTCATCGGTGTCACTGGCAGTGTCACTGGACTCGTATCCATCCATGGGGAATCCAACTACTGAATTGCAAGAGTATGATGCCCCCTACATGTCTTCAGTCTTTAGTAGTAATGGCATGAAATCATGAAGGGTGAATTTCCTTGCCGGCCTCGAAGTCTCGGAAGGAGACTTTTCTGCTGCCCCTAGTGAAGGGGTAGGGGAAGTTTCTGTCTTTTCAGGAACTTCTTGTTTTGGTTGAGCTTTCTCCTGCTGTTTAAGCTTGCAGAGTTGTCTCCTGGCTTGCCTTCACTGTCGAGCGGTCGGCTTTGTTTTGACGATCTCCCAATTTTCATCTTCTAGGAGATCGGGATGTACCCATATGGGTTGTCCATCTGGTGTTGGGCACGGGACTAGCTCTTGGGATGTTTGAGCCATTTTTATCACCTTGAAGGAAGTAGTGACCTTCTTCTTTGGTGACTTTTGTGTTTGTCCATATGACACCATGTTGACGGAGGCAGACCTATAGTTTTTGTCAAAGGTGATGACTCCGTTTTTCCACATCTCGTTGATCTTTTCTCTCACAACGAAGCATTGGTTGAGAGGATGCGAGATCATCTGGTGGTATGGACAGTACCGGGGATCGTTGGTTTTGCCAACATCTCCTGGTCTTTTGGGTTCAGGCAGGGTGAGCTTCCCGTTTGCCAAGAGAGCCTCAAAGATTTCTTCGACATCTTCATCGAACGGGTATTTCTTTTCTACTCGTTCTTTAAAGGCATCAGAGAGTTCAGGTCTCTTACCTGCACCTTTGTTTTCAGCTTTCTTCGGTGGCTGCGGTGCTGACTTGGTTTGCACATTGAGAACCTCCTTTTGCTTTTGCTTCGAGGTTGCAATGGCGGTCGGCTCCTTCTTTGATGATTTCTGACTGCTGAGGTCTTTGATCACCGTCTCAGCCTCCATTGATGCTTCTAGGAGTTCTCCCAAATTCTTTGATTTGTTGCCGATAATCATGGAGCGTATCTTTGCTCTCATGTTGTTACGGCAGATGTCGACCAGCGACGTTTGTGGCAGTGCGTCTGAACATTTGTACGCCATTGCCTTCCACTTGTGAATGAAGTCGTATGTCGACTCATTCTCTCCCTGTTTTAGGCTGCAGAGTTGAGCCATAGTCACAGGATGATCCTCACCTTTGAAGTGAGTTAGGAAGCGTGTCTCCATCATGGCCCAGTTTTGGATAGAGTCCTCCTGAAGAGTGGAGTACCAATCAAAGGCCGTACCTTTTAGGGTACTTGCAAAGAGACGGATCTTGAGGGCGTCTTGATCCGCGATGGCTCCCGTCAGGATCTTGAAATGGATGACATGTTGTCTGGCCGAGCCCTTCCTCGTATATGTTTGGAGAGTGGGCTGTTTGAATTTGGTAGGAAACGGTACCAAGTCCATCCATAAGGGATATGGCGCCTTGTTTCCGTGTTCCTTTAGTGCATCCTCTTCCGTTGCTTTGGCGAGGATATCATCAACGTCCCTCTTGGTAAGGGCGCGTGACTCATTTACCTCCTCCTCGTGGTGACTTGGAGGAACTTCATTATTTGGTGGACGTTGGAGGGTAAGAAGTAAGTTCTCCATGAGAG
Organism: Camphora micrantha; assembly: GCA_003546025.1. Taxonomy (NCBI): domain Eukaryota; kingdom Viridiplantae; phylum Streptophyta; class Magnoliopsida; order Laurales; family Lauraceae; genus Camphora; species Camphora micrantha. The sequence continues at coordinate 17,241,700 of QPKB01000006.1, read as the reverse complement.
CTTCTATCCTCTGCTGTCCCTGCTCCAGTTGCTGGATGCATGCGGCTACGTCATCTTGCGGCGGAGGCTGCTCAGCATTTGTGACTAAGACGTTCATCCTTCGAGAGTCGAATGAGGATACCGTCTTGGTGACTGAGCTGGAGCTCATTCTTTTGAATGAAGAGCTCGAAGAGTGATTGCTCCGGTGTCCTTGACTTGAAGGAGTGGGAGAATCTTCTCTATGTCTTCGCGCCCGGGAGATGCTGCGAGTCACCGGTCGCTTGACATGGATTTTTGTTGCTGACTTCTGGCGCCTTCTGGTTTTGCCAACCATATGGACAGTAGCAACTTGGTTGGGTGCTTCTTTTTCGACCCATTTTTGAGAGACCTGGAGCGTGGAGTGCTGAGCTCTTTGCTTCTCTAGTCTCTTTTGCCGATACGCCGCGCGGCGACGCATACGACGAGCGATTTGAGCTTTAGTTAGCTCGGACTGTGCTTTAGCCACGTAGGAGGTGGTCCCTCGCGCGCAGCAGCCGAGCTTGTCTTTTTTGTAATTTGGCAAGGACAGGATCTGGACGCGGTCCTTAGCCTGTCGCAGCGAAGCTTTAAATTTGGCGAGCTCGGCCCCGGTTGAGATGAAGGCCAGAGTTGCAGGAATACAGGCCTTGACAAGTTCTCGCTGAGGCCTGATGATGCACGACTTGATCCTGGGCTTGTAGGAATAAGCCGGCTCGTGCTGGGTGGATTTTGTTTGGTGGAGGGCTGGTTTCTCCTCTTTCGTGTACGAGAGAGGGTAGAACCGGTTCTCCTTGAGCGGGGCCAGGTATGCTGGCCTTGCAGATCTTTGGGACCTTCTTTGTTTTGGAGAAGGTCTTGGAGACCAAGTCTTGAGGTAGACCTGGTTTCTTGCAGGCTGAGGTTTCGCGGGGTTGTCGAGGGCTTCAGTCTTCTTGGCGGTTGCCCTTGGTGTCACGGTAGTGACGCGCCTAGGGGCGGTTCTCTGCTTCTTGGCAGGAGTTGTTTCTTCTGCGGGGAGTGGGAAAGGTCCCAGCGACCCGAAGACGATGGACCGGGGAGAGGAGGTCGACCCGGTGTCTTGTGTGTTACCGAAGGAAGTGACACTTCGACCGCTGGCGAGGCGCTTAGGAGCGCGTTTGTTTTGCTTCTCTTGAAGCATCAGCTGGTACTTGTTCTCGTCGAAGGTGATTGTCAGCGAAGCTGCCATGTTAGTTTTTGAAAAACCTTTCTGAAACAAGACCGGATCCATTAGTAATCACAAGAATGTGGTGATCATAAATGGAAATAAACTATGGTTTTTTCTTTTCAATTTGCTCGAGGGGACAAGGCCCGGCCCAAGCAAGATGAAGAAGGCAAAAAGCCATAGAGTATACAATTGTTCTAAACGCAAGTATGAAAGGCTCAGAGTGAGCGTTCTAGTGATTGCTAGAAGCAATTGTGAACCTTAATTCAGATTACCGAGGAGCGAGGCTCACTCGAGGTAAAATGATATAAGGTTGGGAGTACAAATGTGTCGGTCGCGAATACAGTAGACCCAAGAGGGTGTACTAGCACCGCTAGGCACAGATGTTGTAAATCGCATCCTTGAAATGGACACGAGATGGGATTTTTTGAAAGGTCAAGGTTGGGTTCATAAAGGAGAGCAAATGGTACTCCGATCCGAACACGTGCTCAACATTTCTGCGAGCACAGAGTCCGAAAAGGAAATAACCAGAATTTCTCGAATCTGGACCCAACAATGACGGAAGTTTTTTTTTTTTGTTTTTTAGAAAAGTCAGGATCAGAGTCATCAAAGAGAGCAAATGACATTCCAACCCAAACACGTGCTCAACATTTCTGCGAGCACAGTAATCCGAGGAGGAAGAGGTCAAGATTTCTCGACTTTGAACCCAGACGTGACAGAAGTTTTTTTTTTTTTTTTTTTGAAGATTTTTTTTTTGAAAGTCAGTATCGGATTCATCAAAGAGAGCAAACGATGTTCCAATTCAAACACGTGCTCAACATTTCTGCGAGCATAGAGTCTGAAAAGGAAGAGATCAAGATTTCTCAAATTTGAACCAAAAATCGACGAAATTTTTTTTTTTTAGGGTTTGAGAATACATCGAGTTCTCACGATTCGTTCTTATGAAACCAATGTTGATAGACCAGCCCCCAGGTAAGGGTAGGATTACTTAATGAACCCGTTTGGAGGACCCTTACCTAGAACAGCCTAGCTGTCTCCAAACTCTGGACAAGGCTTTTCTTGGATCAACCTCGATTAAAGAATGCAATCGGTAAAACTTTCGTGTTCTCAAGTGCATCCCCGTTTGTTTTTTTTTTTTTTTTTTTTTTTTTTGGTGGACTCATCAGAGAGAGCGAATGGTCCGTTCCCAATCTGAACAGGGGCTCAAACAATTTCTGCGAGCCCTAAGTCAGAAAGGAAAGAAAACCAAAATTTCTCAAATTTGGATCCAAAAGAAAGAAGAATTTTTTTTTTTGAAAATCTGACCATTTTGAAATCAGATTTTTTTTTATGGATTCATCAGCGAGAGCGAATGGTCCGTTTCCAGTCTGAACAGGGGCTCAAACAATTTCTGCGAGCCCTAAGTCAGAAAGGAAAAGAAAACCAAAATTTCTCAAATTTGGATCCAAAAGAAAGGAGATTTTTTTTGAAAATCTGACAAGTTTGAAATCAGATTTTTTTTTTTTGAACTCATCAAAGAGAGCAAACGGTCCCTTTCCCAATCTGAAAACGTGCTCAAACATTTCTGCGGGCACTGAGTCCAAAAGGGAGGAGATCGAGATTTCTCAGATCTGAATTCAAAGAACAAGAGAAGATTTTTTTTTTCCGAGAAGGAGAAAGATTGGAAATAGACTTAAAGAAAGAAATTTCCAAAACAAAAAAGATCCCATCTCATGTTTTTTTTTTTTTTTTGCAAGATTCAACATTGGCCACCAACTAGAAAAGTGCCAAAGAATCTAAGTTCATGTTCTCAAATGAACGTGTCCCACCGGGTATGCCAGCTTGATGGACCCGATTTCTTCCCTCTCTCCCACTGCCTCCGCCCCGGGTCTTTCGGGGTACGGCGGAGGGGAGGAGAAGAAAAGATAAGGGTATCAACATCTTTCTTTTTTTTGTACGGGTATGCCAATTTCACTTTTCTACTTGGAATTTAGAAACGATGATCCGAAGATCCACCTTCACAAGTAGAAAGGGGAAATGAAACTTTTTCTAGTTTTCCATTGCACGCATATTTTAAGAAAAGAGACAAAAGGGTTTTTTTTTTATATGCCGTGAAAGGCGATTTCATTTGTTGCCGTGAAAGGCGATTTTGCCGTAAAAGACGATTTACAAATCTTATCCATCATGGAAGACAAGAGTTGTGATTTTTGTCTCTAAAAGAAAAATAAAGTACAATAGAAATCAAGAAAAGGAATCTGACTTTTCATTCGATTGTGGGGACACGTTCAGATTGACAGTCACGAGTCATGTATGGGCTCCTCCATCGTCCATGCAGATGAGAACACGATGCTTGGATTCTTGGCTTGGCTTTTTAACCTCAGATTTTTAAAGGACAAAAACCAAGAGAAGGTCTTATATCCGATAAAAAGCTAAGTAGATGGGCTGAAAAGCCACGTTTTAGCCCTGTTGGTAGAAGAAGGGAGGTCCTTGGGGAGGTGGCCCCCCAAGGGTGCTTTAATCACCTTTTGGTGGTCTTTGCAGCAGAGTTGCAGGAGTTCTGGATTTTCTGGGCAATTCTCTGGATTTTTTTGTCTTCGTCGGGGGGAGAGCGAGAGCTAGCTCCTTTCCCTTTGGAATGCCCTCCTATTTATAGGCCTTTGGTAGCCATTTAGGAGGGTTTATGAGCATTGAATGCATTAATACTCATAATGGGAGGAGTTACAAGTTTTTAAATTACTTGTTTTGTAACTCCTTTTTCCTTGAATCTGATTGGCCAATGGAGAATAATGAGCCTTTAATTGCTTTTAATCCCCATCATGGGAGGAGTTTCATGGCTTTAATGCCATAAATCCTTTGACTTGTAACTCCCCTTTGCTTGCTTTTGATTGGGCCGTCCAAAATAACGAGTTAATGACCGCATTAACTTGTCATAAAACGGATCATTTAACCTCATTAATTGGTCGCCAAGTCGCTTGAAGAGTCGCGGGCCGCGCCGTGTCTTTTGGAATTCTTCTTGCGATGACCGCCGGTGGATCCACATGTTGTTTGATGTCGGATGGCGATGCAATTTCAGACATTGATTAATGTCAACGTGCCGGCAACATCTGTCCTGTCGATTTCACGATCGGGCGGGCAGAAAGTGTGCTTTCTTTGTCGGCCGGTTGGCGATTTCGAGGCATCTAATGATCATCCAATGATTTCGGCGGCGAATCCGTGATGTTGACGAAGATCGACGGATTTCATGCACGAAAAATCAGATTTTGGAAAAATCACAAGGACCAATCAACTCGAAACGCGAAAAGGACCCGAAAAAAGGTCTTCCGGCGATTTTTTGGGTCGCCGGAATTCCATGGTCGCCGGCGACCCTGGGCCATGGTCGCAGGCGACCATGGGCCTTGGGCCCATTTTTTGGCCGCCTTTCGGTCGCCGTTTCTTCGCCGTTTTTCGATCTTTTTTCATTCTTTTTTCTTCTGTATTTTTTCTGACATTTCCCCTCATTTATTGGCCTGATTCTCTTGAAGAAAACCCGACGAGAAGCCACGCAAATTGGAGCACAAAGTTTCCTATTTTTCTAGAAAGCCAAAGACTTTGTTGTGCGGTTTTGCCGATTTTTTGTCAAGCATTGAAACTAGGCCAAACAATGTCGGAATGATCTGAAATTTGACGTTGAGCTTCTTGAGCAGTAGATAGGACCAACCGTAGGCTTTGGTTTGAGTTTTGAAGCCGTTCGGGGTCCCGCAAATGCTTGCCTTAATTTCTCCATAAGAGAAATGCCGAGCTTTGACTTGTGGTCAACCGATGTCCGATTGACCTGAAATTTGACAGGGAGCCTCCTGAGTGGTAAGTAAGACCAACCATGGGCTTTGGTTTGAGTTTTGAAGCCTTTTGGGGTCCCGCAAACGCTCGCCTTGATTTCACCTCGAGGACAATGCCGAGCTTTGAAACTAGGCCAAACGATGTCCGTTTGACCTAAAACTTGACAGGGGACCTATTAGAGTCATTTTGAGATGATCCATTAGCTTCAATTTTGATGCCATGATTCCGGGGTGCTCCGCCGCTGGTAGGCCTGTTTTTGCTTCCCGAGAGTTGATGAAGGGTCAAACGTTGTCCGTATGACTTGAAATTCGGCATGGGGCCTTTTGGAGGTATTCTGAGACCATCCGTAGGCTCTGATCGAAGTTTTGAAGTCTTCGACACTGTCGCTGCCGGGAGCTCCTGCCTGGCTGTCAGAGGAGTGAAGTTAGGCCAAATGATGTCGAAATGGCCCGAAACTTCATGTGTACCCTTCTTTTGGCTGCTTTGAAGGATCTTGCAGTTTTTGTTTGATTCTGACAAGATCTGGTGCTTGAAGTGGCGCCTTCCTATTTATGGCAGGATGTGGCTCCATGTAGCTTTTGGTGTTGAAGGGACATAGTGACATTTTTGGTGTCAACAGCTCAAAAAGGAAGCAGCCGCAACAAAGTCAGTTCTCCTTGTGGCGACAACGTCGAAGACATCAGATCTTCAATCAGAGCCTATGGATGGTCTTAAAACACTTCCAAGAGGCTCTATGTCAAGTTTTAGGTTGAACTAACAACGCTTGACCCAGCATCAACCCACAAATAGCAAAACCAAGCCATTCGGCGATGGGAACCATGGAGGCCATCACTCATCAAGAAAAGCACATGGGTGTTTTCAAAATACTTCCAAGGGGCTACATGTCAAGTTTAAGGTCATTTCGACAACAATTGACCAGACTTTGACCTCCTGGAAGCTAAATCTGGCCTCTCGGCGGCGAAGCCCCTTGCGACCATGATTTTCAAATCAGAGCTAATAGATCATCTTAAAATGACTCCAATAGGCTCCTTGTCAAATTTTAGGACAATCGGACATCAGTTCACAGTATATCAAAGCGCGACACCTTTCTCGCGATAAAATCAAGTCTACTGGCGACAGGACCCCACACGGCTTCAAAATTCAAACAAAAGCTTGTGGTTGGTCTTATTTATTGGCCATGAGGTTTCACTTCAAATTTTAGGTCATTCCGACATCGTTTGACTTAGTTTTGGCTTTTGACGGTAAATCGACAACTTTGCGCGATAAAGTGTTCGTCTTTCCCAGTAAATCAGAAGCTTTTCCCTATGATATGTACGGCTTCTCATCAAGTTCTTTGCAGGAAAATCATGCCAAAACATGTGTAAAAATGCCAAGAAAAATATAAAAAAAGAAAGAAGAAGAAAAAACCAAAAGATGGTCGAAAATTGGAGACCAAAAGGTGTAAAAAGCCCTATGGCGACCTTAGAAAGCCCGCCGGATGTCCGCCCATTCTGGGTGTCTTTTCGTGTTCTGAGTTACTTGGCCTCTGTGATTTTCCAAAAATCTGATTTTCAGGGCACGAAATCCGTTGATCTTCGACAACATATCGGATTCGCCGTCAAAATCATGGGTTCGTCATCGGATGCTTCAAAATCTCCAAACAACAGATCAAGAAAGCACACTTCCTACCTGACCGATCGAGAAATCGATGGGACAAATGGTACCGGCCCACCGATAGCAATTATTGTCTGAAATTACATGATCATCCGACAACAATCGGTGATCAAGGCCTCCTACATTGCATGTAGAATTCCAAAAGATGAGGCATGGCCCACGACTCTTCAGATGCATTGTCGGCCGCTTATTGCAGTTAATGACCCATTTTATGACAAATTAATGTGGTCAATTGCTCATTATTATGGATGGCCAAGTCAAAAGCCAAGAAACAAGAGTTACAAGTCAAGTACAATCGTGGCATTAAACTATGTAACTCCTCCCATCATGGAATTTAAAGGCAATTAAAAGCCCATTAATTTCCAATGGCCAATCAAAATCCAAGAAAAGGGAGTTACAAAAAATTTAAATTTAAAAACTTGTAACTCCTCCCATCATGGAGCATTAATGCAATTAATGCATTAAAGGCCCATAAACTCTCTTCATGGCCACCAAAAGCCTATAAAAGGAGGCCATTCCAAGGAAAAAGACACACACACAGACAAGACACGGAAAAAGGATGGAAAAACTCTGTAAAGTTGCTACAACGACCTCTCCTTCGTGAAGAAGTTCTATAACGACTGCTGAGTTTTAAATATTGCATTTTACCCCTTATTAGTCCTAGTTTTAGCAGCATCTCATATGTATATAATTTTCTTTACACAAAGATTTTATCACTTTATCACATTAACCGATTATCGGATTATCATGCATAAATCCGATTATTTATAGCGCATTTTTATGTAATTTCTCTTATGTAGGTGGACCCTGTGACTACCCCAATCTTCCGGCTAGTGCCCCAAGACATCAAGAAGAGATTTCAATAAAAGAAGTTACATGAAGAAATCTTGGTGAAGAAATCTTAGCTAGGAAGAGTTGAAGAATTTCAAAATAGTGGTAAGAACTTGAGTAGGTATGAAATAGTTTATGGGTTCAAATCCCAACAATTGTATTTATCTTTTATGTAGAAAATATTCCATCCAACTCTAACCTCTCCACCAATCAAAGCTTGCCATGACACATATCCATGTAAAATGATATGAGCCAATCAAAAGCCTCCAAATTGAAGGACCACATAATACAAATAAGCACATATGCTTTTAGCTTTTGGAAAAAAAGTTTGTTACAACCAATCAAATTGAAGCATTAATCCATGTGAAAGCAAAAGAGCTAATGAAATGCTTCCAAATCAAATTGAAGCAATTCATGTGAAAGGAAATGAACCAATCAAATGTCCTCAATGTTTCTATAAATTGGAATGTATTTGTAGAGAGAAAAAAAAAATCTTTTGACAAGTTAGTCTTTTAGCAATTTTATTTTAAATTCTCTATACTTTTTTATTGTAATTAGAAGCTTAAGTGTATCTAATCTAGAGAGAGAGTGTAATTAATGATAATTAATGAAGATTTGGAGCTCTTTCTTGATGTTTAGTGGCTAAAGCTCTTGGATTAGCTCTCATTTTGAAGCTAAGTAATGTAATTAGTTTAATTACATGCATGTTTTAGTTTAAATTCCCTACTTGTGTCTTGATTGATTAATAGATTTTAATCTAATTATGCTAATCTCTCTAATTTTTCATGCTCTATCTCTACACTTGATGCTTGGATAGTCTCAATTGATACTTTGTAGTTGGATTAAGTTCTCTCACATAACATGCTCTAGAGCCCTTATCTTTGATCTTTTATAGTTTGATTTTGATGAATTATTGTTAGGGTAGCTAGATGATGATCTAGGATCTTGGCCGTTGATTTTCTTTATTTTAATCTCCACTGTTATGTCATCCAATCCAATTAGGCAAGAGATTGCTGATTGGATTGTAGATTTGGGAATTGAATTAGAATATGTATTGTTTGAATTAATTACATAGTTAGTGGATTTTGGATTGCCAAATTTCTTATTTTTATTACTGTTAATTTGAATCCTTGTTTTAAAATTATACACATTTCACAAAACTTGTTTTAAAATCCTACATATTTCATACCACATCTTCACTTTAAAGCTTCCATTTCCACCACCATTCATCCACTAGTTTAGTGTAGTTTGTCAGATCTTATTAATTTCATATTTTATATTGTTAGTTGATTAGTTGCTATTTTAGTTTTGGTTCACATTCCAATTAGTTTAATTCTATTTTTTTCAAACATAGTTTAGTTGTTTTAATTTTTCACTTCAATTGTCTATATTAGTTGTATCTGAGTTCAATTCTATTTTAATTGGACTCATTGCTTGTTCCATCCTCTCTCAGTGGGATCGTCGACTCTTTACTAATCAATAATATGGATTCTTTAGTTCTTTACTACTTGACGATACCGTAGTTTTGCAGTTAAATATTGCACATATAAGTGTCGACCAGCGACCACCGCAACAAGGTGACTAAAGTCCTTTGGGGGGCCACCCGCCCAAGGTCTTCTTCGTCTACCTATATGGCTTAGATGTGGCTTTTCAGCCCGTCTACTTAGATTTTTATTAGATATAGGACCTCCTCTTGGTCCTTATTCTCTAAAAATCTGAGGTTCAAGTCGATCCAAGAGAATTGAAGGCATCTTTAGTTATCATATGAAGGATGACGACGAAGTCCAAAAACGACTTGCGATCGTCAATCTGAACGAGTCCCCGCAATTTCATGAGAAGTTAGATCCCCCTTTTTTACTTTAATTTCATTGTAATTTGTATTTCTTAAAGAGACATAAAAAAATCACAACTCTTGTCTTTTCTTTTGATAAGAATTGTAAATCGCCTTTCACGGCAAACAAAATGAAAATCGCCTTTCACAGCATTCAAATCAAATCATGCCTCTTTACTTAACACATGTGCAATGAAAGTTAGAAAAAGATAATTTTCTTTTTTACTTGTTGTGAAGGTGGATCTACAGACCACCACCTGTCAATTTCAAGTAGAGTAGAAAATTTGGCATACTCGTATAAAAAAAGTTGATGTACGCTTTGTCTCCGATCACGAATGGGTTGGACCCCAGGGACTCTCACATCCGCTAACCTTGGTAGACCCGCGAGCAAACAAACAAGACCATCATATATATATATATATATATATATATATGTATGTATATAAGTATGAGAGATGCTCTTATGAGAGCATCTCTCACCTTACTATGAGGGCTAGGGTGGGAGCCCTCACATCCCAACAACAAATGTGAGGGCCCCTACCTTAGTTCTCATAGTAAGGTGAGAGATGCTCCAATAGAAGCATCTCCTATATATATATATATATATATATATATATATAGCCAGAGATCGTTACTGAAGCTTTGAACCAATTGACATAAGTATGCTACAATGTAAGAGACCAATCGATGTGAAGGACAAGACCATGCAATTGTCAAGATGGTAAAGGATATTTAATAGAAATCTCTTACCCCCCAAGTCACTCCCTACCTTCCATATCATGTGTTAAAATCGCGGTATTGGCCGACTCAAAAAATCAATATGGTATCAACATTTCACGATCATCATGGTGTGAGATATTTTTACCTGAAAACTTTTTGAATCTTTTTCAAAAAGATCTAAAAGATTACCAAATGCTGGAAAATATTATTTTTTCCATTATTAACAACTATAAATAAAAATATTGTCCCGCAAAAGTCATAAAATCCGATATTGATGTCTTATTTGAAATTATATAAATTTTATTTACAATTATTAAATATATTTACATGTGTATACTAAAATAAGTTGCACATCGTGAATAGTTAATGTTTATTTTAAATCTATATTCTAAAGAGAGAAAAATGGAGAAAACCATCATCAACTTTGTAGCCAATTCTCCATAGACTGTAGTAAAAGTAAGATTACAAATATGGAATGGAGAGAAGCACGGTTATATATATTTAAAAGAAAAAGATTATTTTTTAGCTAAATCCAAGCATTCCGAGAGAGATTTGTTGTAACTCGGGCTCTCCCCAGCGGTCAAAGGTCTATTTTCTTTTCTATGCTACTGTATAAAAATCAAGTCGAATCATCTTTTTTCTCTGCACTCCTTTTACCCACCTGATTTATTTCTCTATTTTTCTTTCATCTTGTTGCTGGTTTTTTTTTTTTTTTTTTCTAATTTGTTTTAATGGAAAGGGAAGAAAAGTTTTTTTTTTTTTTTTTGATGGAATGGAAAATGAGCCACATTTCTCCTCTCTCCTGCACTCGTACACAACCAGGAATAACCAAAGGCCACATATCTTAGATTCTTTCTCTAAAATAACGAATCTTTCATATTGGAATTCAAGTTGGATGAAATCCTCAAACAAGAATTCCGATATGAAAGAAATTGGGGATTCAAGAATGTTAGAATTCAACAACATTTCAAAATTTCAGCATCTCAGATTCTGCAAAATCCAACAAACATGAATTACATGGATTCTTGTAAAGAAAGCGGCCCTATTTGTTATAAAGAATCCGAATCCTATTACAAAGATGGCATGTAACACTAAAAAGGAACTCCATTTTAAGGCCCATACGTGGATATTCCACACCATTTAAGATGATTCCCATCCCCTCTATTGTTTAAAAGGAGTGTGTTGAACTGCTCGTGTACAATGACTTCACATTAGCACCCAACCACGTTTTCAATAGGACTTCAATCGATAGTGGGACCACTCTTTCTTAACAGAAACTTGATTCTATAATCTTTAACGGGCTGGATTTTCCCTATTTGCAAGTGCTACATGATTATCCTGTAAGAGGTGGGACAGAGAATCCGGACTTCCTTATATACCCTGATGCAAGGGCACATGGGCATGCGAGCTAGAATCTAAGCCATCAATACATGCTCGGTGGAGATGCTATCATTTAATAAAGGGTTTCTGGAAATCATAAATAAGAACCCAAACTAAGGATTTTAGAAAGAGAAAAGTAACTAACACACCTTTGAGTTATGCCATCTCTCTCTTTCTTTCACTTGTCTACCTTGACCGCGTGTTTTTTTTCCTCTCTTTCTCTCTCTCATCTACAAATGCAAATGTCACATGTTTCGAACTTGTGAGAGATAAAGTGAAGTGCAATTTGATCTCGGAAAAAAATAAGTATATGATATAAGACGCTTTTGGGCATTACATATATTTGAGGATGCTTTTGGAGGTAAATGGATATTTGAGTCTTTTATCATAAAACACCCAACATTGTAAAAAAATTCATAAAATTCACCTTGGAAGAGTTGTATATGGTTTTTTGGGATGAAATCCATAAGAAAAATAAAAAAATTTTGATGGCTTGAAAGTGAAATAAGTGTCAAGAAAGAACAAGGGTGGAATCTAATATATTTGGAACAAGGGAAAATGAAAAAAAAGGTCCTTTAAACAATATTGTCGGCTGATATTTTAAAAATATTGGAGATATAGCAGTTAAGACTGATATTTTGAAATAACGGTTGGTAAATTATGATAATATGAAGACTTTTTTTGTTGAGATGAGACTGAGACTGATTCGTAGGCTGATATCGGGGTATGGGACGATACGTACAAACCGATATCAGTCGATAATATGAACCATGGTCCATATGCTTAATTAGAGATGGACGCCTAATGAGTGAACAAAATGGGTGGACGTATTGGATCATAAGAATTGGTTTCTTCCTTGTTTTCTTTTCTCGATCATTTCTTAAAACCCTTGGCCCAAGCTTTTAATAATCTAAAGGAAGAAGAAGATGGGAATTCTAGATCAATGTATCTATTCTTTCCTACCATCTCTCCTTATATAACCATTAGTAAAAGGACCATTGAAGAGAGGGATAAGGAGGTCTTTAATAGTCTTTTCTTTTCCTCATTGAAGAAGAGGAAACGGAAGAGATGTTATACGCGAGGGGCATTTTTCTTGTTAGTGGCTAAAGTCAATGTTGATGAGCTAACATGGCAGAGGGCCCCAATCCACTAATGCTAACAATAAACACATAGTCTAGATCCAGTGTACGTGGAGCGCATGGACCATTCCAAGTAAGCCTCGCTATGGGGTCAATTTGCTGGCCCACTTCAGGACGGTGACAGGGGGAATTGAAGATCTAGGGGAGGGGAAGCTCCCATGTGTAAAAAATCTTCTCCATTCGACCATCCTAATCTTATCATCAATGGCCCACAATTCTAGTCCATTCACATGGGTGAACAGTTGATCCAACCGTCACGTCCATTTACATAAGTGCAAACCTAAAGCATTGATAAGTCCTTTAAAATGTATATTCTCATACACAATTTGGACCATTTTAAGGAATTATCCATTCAAAAGAGTCTTACTTAGTATGATATCATGTTTTTATGCATTTCAAAATCATTGTAAAGTTTTCATGCATATTTCTCTCAAAAATCACAGTTTTTACATAAAATCATGAATTGTACCGATTTTAGAAATGTATTTTTGGTAGGTTTTGTAAAATTGTTTATTGAGATAATTTGCAAAAGGTCCCTAGAATTGAATATGTCCAGCTTCCAGTCCAGGAAAATTCTTTTTAAGGGCTCTGGTCCAAGCAGCCAGACTGTTTGCAGCCAGAGGTCCATATAGCCACACAGTTTCATTTTTCAAGACTAATTTGCCCTTTCAACCGTTTCAGGAATAAATTTGAAAGTTAAAATTTTGAATCTTCCTTCCTCCATCCTTCCTAAATCCTCTCAAACTACTCGACAGATCGGATCAAGGATTGATCTAGATTTTTCTGCACTTCGTCTTCGTTGGAGAAAAGAGCAGGAGTCCAGTCGCCTTAGAAGAACTTGTCGATTCCGTCCGGAGTCGCCAAAATGTAGGAGTCTTTTTTGCGGTCGACAGATCTAGGTGGATCGGCATGTTCGACTGCTGCAGAAAAATGGGACTCGGGCTGTAAATCAGTTTCGGTTGCAGGTGGTTGAAGAAGACAGAGCACAGAGTTGGGTTCCTTGAGTTGCAGATGTCGAGGTTCAATCAGTGTCGTTGCTGATCGATTTGCAGATCTGGGATCAGGTCCATAGAGAAGATCGATCCCTGATTCAGGGCAGAGAAGTGGCCCACTCGAGATAAAGATTGTTTCTCCATCGTCTTCTTCTCTAGATAAACTAGTAGCAAAGCAACGCTTCCCTCTTCAATTTCTCCGGTGGGACGGTCGTTCCGATCGAACGACGACGATGGTGACAGCACACCACCGGCAGCCAATGGGTTGCCTTCTTCCTCTATTGTCTTCAATCACAGCCCTTCGATCACACTCCTCCTACGGTGGCCCACCTCGAGATCAGTGGTTGGGTCCAGTTTCAGTTGCAGGTGGTTGAAGAAGACAGAGCACAGAGTTGTGGTCCTTGAGTTGCAGCCCTGCTATGGAAGCCCAGTCCCGAGCCCAGACCTACTATCAAATTTATCTGAGTTTTGTCAAATTTATCTGGGCTTTTGTTAAATTTATCTGAGCTTTTGTGAAATTTATCTGTCTTCTGTCATTTTTCTTTGTGTTTTTTTGGCAAATTTATCTAAGGTTTGTGAAATATATCTGACATTTTGTCAAATTTATCTGAGTTTTTGTGAAATTTATCTGTCTTCTGTCATATTTCTTAGTGTTTTTGGCAAATTTATTTGAGTTTTTTTTTATAAATTTATCTAAGTTATGTAGAAAATTTATTTACGTTTTTTGAAATCTATTAGCGTTTTTTAATTTTATTTGCATCTTTTGAAATTTATTTATGTCTTTTCAAATTTATTTGCCCTTTTTGAAATAAATTTAACTGAGTTTTGGCAAAAATACTTGTGTTTTTGGCAAATTCCTTAGAAAATTTGGAAAATGATTTATCTGAGTTTGGCATATGTGTTTGTGTTTTTGAATTTTATTTTCATCTTTTGAAATTTATTTGCTTTATTTTGAAATTTATTTACATTTTCTGAATTTATTTTAATTTTTTTAGCAAATTTATTTACGTTTTTTAAATCTATTTGCATTTTTAAATTTTATTTGCGTCTTTTGAAATTTATTTGTGCCTTGTCAAATTTATTTGCGTTTTTTGAAATAAATTATCTGAGTTTTGGCAAAACCACTTTTGTTTTTGGCAAATTTTTCAAAAATTTGGAAAATGATTTATCTGATTTTGGCAAATGTGTTTGCGTTTTTGAATTTTATTTGCATCTTCTGAAATTTTTTTGCTTTATTTTGAAATTTATTTGCATTTTTTGAATTTTCTTTGGATCTTTTGAGATTTATTTGAGTCTTTTGAAATTTATTTACATTTTTTAAAATTTATTTCGATCTTTTTAAAAATTATTTGCATCTTTTTAAATTTATATGTGTTCTTTTGAAACTTATTGCTTTTTAAAAAAAAAATATTGCATTTTTTTAAATTTATTTGCATTATTTTTAAATTTACTTGTGTGTTTTTAGAATTTATTTGAAAATCTCATTAATGGGATTCCATTAATTGTGGGCAATTAAATGGTAGTTGGTCATTATTAATAGGATATCCCACGAATCATCGGATATGATTTAAAAAAAGGGCAAATTAGACATTTTAGGTATGGAAATGTGTGTGAGAGACCTTTGGTTGTATGACTTTTTTTTTGTGGACTGTTTGCATTAAAGTCAAAAGTTGAGGGACCTCCGACTAAAGCCCCGTTGTTTATTTTCTCATGAAATGAATTAAGTTTACATCATCACTAGTTCATTCACATAAGCTTATGAAAAATAAAGTGCATTTTCATTGTCATTTCATGAGAGATGGGCTCACTGTCATGCATTTCTGACTTTCTATCAAGAATATTATTTTACATGAAATGTTGCTTTTTGTTTGCAGATAATTGACGAAATGGGTCCCACAATTAAAGATTGAAGCAAAGGAATAATTTGTCAAGAGATCAAAAAGGAGGAAAATAAAGAAAAGAAGAAAATCCAAAAAAATTGCAAGAGAAGACCCCACAAATGCACATGTGTGGAACATCCAAGACCATGGGTGTAACGCCTCAGGATTTGGGTGCCTCGAATCCCAAGATATTAGCGGGAATGTACCAAAATAATATCTTAAACCCAATAAATGAATAAATAAAGATTTACGTAGTGTTTCAGTTAAGCTAATACAAGCCTAGGCCCAACGTGGCCAACTAAAAGATAACAGAAGAAAGTATCAAACCCTAATGTGAAGGCCTCTCAATGCATCGACTGCATGTCTCTCCGCAACCCTGCGGCATTGGGACGGCCGCTAAGCCCACAACAAGCAAACAAGGAAGGTAGGCACCTGAAAGCACCAAGAATTGGATTAGGCTCATTGAGCCAAGAAAATAAGCATGTTTAGATTACATTACTTTACAATATATAGGGTTAGAGTCAATTGAGTTGCATGCATTCTCATTTGAGTTATCTTATGCATTTCACCATTGCAGGATGTAGTTTGAGCTTATGATTTGGGGATTTTGCATTATTTAGCCAAAGAGAAGATTAGGGTCGAAAAGCACCAAATCAAGACAAGTGATGAGCAATTTTGAATTATACATGTTGATGATTATTTGATGGTACAATATAATGATATTCTTTGTCAATTTCAGCCTTTTCTTTCAAATTAGATTAAAATTTAATTGATTATTAGAATGGAATGGAATGAATTGATGGATATAAATTATAAATGATTGGATGGATTCTAGGAGAGCATAGTACGCTCAAATTGTTCATAGAATGATCCTTGAAAAGATTTGGAGAAGAATGGATAGCTTTGGAGAGTCTTGGAAGGGAGAAGTGAAGTTAAAGAACTTGGATTCAGAAATTCTGGATTGTACGCTTGAATGGGGTTTTATGCACTCAAGTGCACATGCTCTAGGGTTGATATCCGCTCGATCGCATAAACCACCGCTCGAGTGGACCTGATGCTTGTCATGGACGCTGGCTATTCAAATAACTATAATTTGATCCGTACGTCAGATTTTGGCCTTCCACGTACCGTTGGAAAGCTCTCGAAAAGTAGAATCCAATGGTCCACACCTCGTAATGATCAGAGGTTGGAAAAGAAAGTGAATATGTGGATCAATGAACTGGGCCCTGTTTCTTTTGGAAAATGGACTTCAAACCTAGTTGGACCCATTGGTTGGAACCTTTGGCCATTACGGTAATTAATTCCACTTTAAAAGGCCTAGACCCTCCATAATCAGTCTCTGAGGATGATTATGATACAAATACTAAAGCCATAAGGTTCTTAGGGCATGAAAACGACGACTTTGTAGGTCCATATACATGGAACCCACGACCGATTAACATGGTTCATTGGAAATCATAACACATAAGAATCTTGGGCTGAGATCATCTCATGTGTTTATCCGATTCATCTACCACTTCACCATGGGTGTTAGTTTAGGGATTTTGGTGTAACTCGCACACACACTGACACAAACAAAATATAGCACGTACATCAAATTACCTAAAACTACATCTTAATGGATGGTTAGAGATGGTGGGTAATTAGATTAGGGTTGGTTAGTAAATATCCTTAATTCCATTAATCGAATTGCATTGCATATTGATATTGACTTTACTATTGCCCTCAAATGTCGAAATAATTGCTTATATGTATTATTCGTATTACTTCCCAATTTGTTATTGTGATTGTCATACAAAGTTATCATACATTAATGTGTTATTCAGATTGAGTAAGTATGTGATTAGATTGATTGGAATGATTAGAAAGAGTGAAATGAATAGAGTGGAATCTCATGGATTCGATATGAATTGAATAGAAGTGTAAAGTCTTACATAAGTCCTATTGATGGATTAGAATGGTTCGGCTCTACTTAGCTTCGACCTTACGATGCTAGAAGGGGTTGAAGTTCAGTTTAGTCAAGGTAGTAGCCAACTAGAAAATGAGTATTGGATTCATGATTCGAGAAAACATAATTTATTCATAATGCTTAATGTGCCTAGTTGATATTTATTTATTTTCTCTTCCATTTACTCGTCCTTAAATTCGAAATTAGAATAACATGTTTTTAATCTTAATTGCTCGTACATTGTTGAATCATTGTATTCATGGTGCTACACTTGGTGTCACAGGTATACAGGATATTGAAGAGGATAACTAATAGCTCCCTAGATTAGAGATTAGATCAGCAAAAATATTGAATAGCCAGCTACCAGAGAACGTAGAAGAGTGGTAATCATGGTTTGGGATTAGAGATTGCATCTTGCATTAGTTTATGTTTATATATGTGATTAGTTCTGATTGTATTTGTATTAGGATTGTGTTCCACTAAGTTATAGCTTTTATTAGTTCTTCATTAGAATTCTTTGGGTTCAATGCATTTTAGTGTTTAAAATATTAGTTTTGTTAATGATAATTGTAGTGTATTATTTGGACCTTAATGGAAAGCTCATGGCTTTGATATAGATATTGTACATGCTTCCGCAAATAAATGTTATTGACAAATGTCGGTGAGTAATCCTCACACGTGCAAAGTGGGATTTTCTCCTTCGTGAATTCAGATTTGGTCTAGAACAGGTGCGACTTCACGGGAGTACGTTTCATACCTCGGGAACTACCCTAAATGGGAGATTCTTGTGCCTGGGAGGTGACATCTTTGTTGTAGATAGCTGGATCTCTAGGAATTCTCTTGTTTCTTGAAGATGGGAGACTTAGATCTAGGTAGAAAAAACCCAAACTTGGAGAAGAAGGAAGAGAAAAAGAAGCAAATTGAAATGGAGAAGAGAAATGAAATGAGAGAGGGAGAGATTGAAATGGCGTGGGATGGGGTTGGGTTGGGATAAATTAACTAAAATGCCCTTGTTTAAAAGCTTTGTTAATGAAGGATACTAAGGGTCTTATGGGTGTTGTAGGTTTAGTTGCATAATTCTAGAAGGGAAGCCCACATTCTATCTTAGAATCACAACTAAGGGTCTCTAGCTAACTAACTAATTCTAATAAATACAACTAACCCCCTATGTATTCTATAAAATACAAAAGACCCCTCATACACAAACTAGGCATAATCATTATGAAATTACCCAACCACCCTCACTAGTCAACTATTAAATAGGATAATTATCTATAATTGGGTCCCACTAAGGTAAGTAAAGAGGCGGGGCCTCATAATGGAACCCACCTCCTCTACATATTTTGGATAATTTCAAGAGAATCTCAAGTAAATTTGAAGAAAGTACAAGAAGTTTTTTGAAAAGGCAAGCCAAGGAAGAAAATCTCCTGCACATGTGGAATAATTGCAAAAAATGGAAAGATTTGCATGTGTGTGGGACATCCCATATCTTGAAATATCTAGGCTGGATTTTCTCTTCAAAATTATGAAAATTTTATCTAAAAAATCTCTCTCGAGATTCCAAGTCAATAAGATTTATTTACAAGAATGGAAGGAGGCATTTCATGGAAAACAATTTGGAGAAAAACAAGGAATCTGTCTGCACATGTGTGGGACGTCTACCCTTGCTTTTGCAACTGCGTACCACGACCATGGTGAATTAATGGGTTCCACAAGTGAAGCACATTGAAATTCAAGAAGGGTCACACTAAGCACACAAAATTCTAATCAATTGTAGGGCCAAGTTGAGTTGATTTGTTAAGAATATTATATTTTCAAAGTGGGTGTGCATAGAAATTTTCAAGTTGGAAGGCAAGAATTTCTGTTCAAGATCTTAAAGTTTTGCAAATTTTGAGATTAAGAAGGGATGCGTAACCAAAGATGGTGGTTGCAAGGCCACAAAAGATCGAAGATCTATGGAGAAGAATTAGGATCACCCAAACCCTATTTAAGGGAGACTTGGGGTGCACTTCTCCCTCTGAAAGGGGAACCGTCTAGCAACTCTCATCCACTCTCTCTATCTCTCTCTTTTCCACATACTCTCTATCTCTCTTCGGAAGGCTTTTTCTCCAACTTGAAGCTCCAACTAGAAGGGTCCTTTGATCCTATATGTGGTTGTTGAATGTTTTTAATTCATTACTTCTTTTATGTAAAAACATCATATATTAGTAAAAGTGTTTATTACTCTTTTCAATTTTTTTTTTTATTGTCCTTGGGTGATTGGTGATGGTTTTATGTTTCTTTTCTTGTTGGTATTTGGATCGACAACCCAAAGGCTCTATGAGCATGTTTCATATTATGAACCCACTTAGAAAAGAATTTTGAAAGAGAAGAATGCACTTCCACGCATTTAAATTTATGTACTTCTACACATTTAAATTTATGTTCTTCTAGTACACATTTTAATTTCTATTAAAACCACACATTTACTCTTTTTTTTTAATCTACCATACATTTAAATTCCTGAGCTTTTTTTTTTTATTTTTATGATCAATTCAATTTTATGTCTATTTTTGCATAGTTTATGGTTGGAACTAGTTAGCATTGCTTGCTTATTTATATGGGTGCAGTTTAGACATATTTAAGTTGCTGGTTATTTGAGTATTCAAAACTGAATCCATAAGATAAAAAAAAAAAAAAAAAAAACCTCAGTTATGATGGTTGTGTTTGGGACGACCATATGGCACATGTATTGGCAGAAACTCAATTGAAAAATCACCTATCAGTAATGATTTTGCTTGTGATTAACTTAAGTAATATTTGGAATCAAATTTTTAATTTGAAAGGATGACAAAAATTAGTGAATTTCATGAAGAATTCTGACCAAAAACTTTATTAAAATTCGGACCCCCAAATAAAAGTGTACAAATCTACATGTTGCACAAATTTCAGGACAGATTTTGAGTGAATAGTTTCTGATTTTAAACATGATCAAAACACATTATTCTTCGATGAAACTTAGGAAAATCTAAGTTTGCTCAGTGTACTTTGAAACCCCCAGAGTTTCAAGCAAAAATAATTCTGAGAAGTTGGTGAACAATGGTTCAAACGTGGCTGGTCGGACTCACCTGTACAGTTTCTGTGTTTAGGTCACATTCATGAATTCATATCTCATTTATTTTAAATCCTTTTTCACTTCCATTTTTTTTGTTTGATTCATGCATTATTAGTTTAAATTCCATCCATTAAACTATATTTAAAGTTGGATTAGGATAGACAAATTCATGCATAAAAACAACCCAGCATACTAGTTCTTGAGACTTAGAATTTTTCAGCATCTCATAGCATACATTACATTACTAGCTTTCTAACATTAGGGTTGGTTTCTAATTTTGTGTTTTTGATTGTTATAGGTTATTTCTAAAATTAAAAGACCTTTTCAAAGTTGTTTTTTGCGAAGATCTTAGATGTTAGAAAGTTCTTTAAGACTTAGAAAGATGACTTAGTGTAGTTTCTAATTTTCTAATTTACTAAGGGGCCATTTGGCGCGTCTACTATCCGTCTCTTAATGTCTCAAAGGGTTTCAAAAGGTGAAAAGACTGTTTGGTAAGTTGAATAGTGGCCACCATTTGGAAACGGATAAAGACAAAAAACATCTATTACGGAAAGCAGGGGAAAGGGTGATAATTAAAACAATGCCACGGGTCTAAATCGCGAAGATGTGCGGGAGTACAATACATGATAAGGTGATTTTCGCATAATCATTTTTAAAAAAAAATTTCTACGACCATATCTAATGATCTAAACCATTAGAAATCTTAAGAAGACCAAACACGACCATGTGTCCAAATCTGAACTGTTGATCTTTCTCTAAGCTTGAGATATTTACAAAAAACCACAGAACCATTGATATACATTTTTTGACTTATATGGGTCCCACAAGCATAATCAGAACCATTGATCTTCTTCGGAATAGTGAAAACGGCTATGGGTCCAAATTTTAGCCACTGCCTTGACATATGTCTCGAGAAAATTATGAAAAACTAAGAGCCGGTGGATATGCCCATGTCAGAAAAATGCATTCCACGTGACTTTTCACTAGTCTGTTTTTTTCTTTTTTCTTTTAACATGTGGGACCCTAAATGATGGTCTGAACCATTGATACACTTCACATGATCAAACACGGCCATATGTTTAAGTTTGAGCCGTTGATCATCCTCAGATCTTGAGATATTTGTAACAAATGATGCACCATAGATTAGTATTTATAAAATTATGCGGGTACCACAATCCTGATCCTAACCATTGATCGTCTTTGAAATATTGAAAACAAATATGGGTCCAAATTTATGGCCCTGATTCATAGTTGATCTCAAGAAATTAATAAAAAAAACTTGAACCATTGGATTTTTAAACATCTTTTCAAACAATTTTTTATCTTACCAAACGGGCTATTTTGGAAACATCTATTTCAAACCGCTCTATTTCAAACAGATTTGTATGATATAGATCTACTTCATATAGATAAGATTTGCCAAACAAGCCCTACCTTAATTGCTTTCTAAATTGGGTGGGATTTGAAGATCTTTACTTTTGGAAAGTTCTTAACTTTAGAAAGTTTACTTAGTTAATTCACTAACTTAGGAAAATAATTAACATGGCATAGTTACTAATTTTAACCTAGGTTCTAACTTAGATAGTTTCTAATTATTGTACTTAGGATTTAATTAAGGAGATATTTCTTTATTAAATTAGTTCTTTTGATGTGTTTTCTAATTTTGTAGGTTTTAGCTAACTTAGGATTGTATAGCTTAGGGGTTTACGTAGTTTAGGTTGATTTATTATTTGGGAAGTTGTGATAATTAATTTTTAGTATTTGGACAATTTTGTGTAATTTGCTTAGTTTCCTAATTAGGGTAGATTTAGTCTCAATTTAGGACAGACAAAAGTTAGAAGGTTTCTTAGACAACATTGCTCCCTGTGAATCGACCTAGTCTTAACCGTTTTTACTGTAATCGAAGCTCTGCACTTGGAGTTGTGATCAGACATATAGGTGTTTGTGTGGCCTACTTGGATGGACCATCAAGTGGGCCACACTAGGGGTGCACACTATGTGCACAAAAGCACATAGAACTTCATCCTATAAACGAAAGCTTTTAAAGATAGCTTTTATTCTCCAAACATTTTCTTAGTGGTCCCTTCACAATAGAGGCTGGGCAAAATAACTCTCGGTCAACACTTAATTGTTTGGTAACAATGTAAAAAAAACTAAATAATATATATATATTTTATAATTTAAGGCCCTAAGCCATCCCCTGAGCTGACCCTAGCCCTTGAGGGTAGAGTAAGGGCCTCACCAATGCATGTCGTAATGCTTCGGCCTGGCCCTACTTGTATTGAGAGTGTGGTGAGGACAACTGAAGGGCTTGGCCCTTTGACACCTGCATGGCAGCCTAAGATCAAGGTTATGAAGCAGCGAAGAACTTTATCATTATCTTAAACTGCAAATGCCTCCGGTGGAGGCAACTTTGGCCTCTTTTTCCTTCTCTTGTCTCAAAGTAGCCCACAATAAAATTCATCATTATGACAATAACCAACTATACAACATACGCATAGGAATTGTAAGCTTCATGTTTTCAACTACCGAAACTAAACATTAATTATCATCACCATCATATTAGCCTAATCTCATCGATTCAGTAGTGATGAGTCTTGTCCTATTGACATATCGAAATAATAATATAGGTAAACATACATATTATTTTGCTCCCAAGCCAATAATTATTTTCCTAAGCATTGAGCGACCAAATTAGAAGTTACATGCCTTTGTAGAATTCAGTGACACAAAAATTATAAGCATTAGATGCAACCCTAAAGCTAGCGAAGCCAACTCTCTTTGCCAAGCCCTCAAATTCTTTCTCATGCCTCTCTTTACCTCCAGGACATGATATAATCATCAGTACATCAAAGCTGATGGCATTTCTAGCAGCGACATTATCTTCTGTGGTCTGCGGGAGAATATACTCTGCGACAATCACCTTTCCAAAATCTGGTAGTGCTTTGTAGCAGTTCTTCAAGAGTTTCAGGCACTCCTCGTCGTTCCAATCATGAAGTATCCACTGCAATTTTTTTCTGTTGAATCAACTTCATGAACCTTTTGGATCAAATTTAACTTTTGGCCAGTTAAAGGCCAGAGTCAGTGGTTGCTTATGTGTGATTAGCCATGATAAGGGAGTTCATGGGCCATGTTGTCCCGGGTCACAGGTTAGTCAAGCTTGGCCCATTTATTAGTGGGCCTCCTTTGAGGCTTGGACCTAGCTTGCTGATGGTACGTACTAAAGCTCACGCCTAGACCTATACCGTTTACAAAATATATACATGGTCTGTATGAAAACTGCTAATCCCGTCTAGATTGACCGAGCTTGTATCCAAGTACACCATATTCAGGCCATAAAATACGGCTCAATGGGCTGGAAGCATGGTCTATTTTGAAAGTCTGTGAGACTAATCCTTATGGGGTCCATCATGGGTCTTAAATTCAACTATTATCAGGACTTTGCCGAGATTGACCTAGCATGATCACCTGGACTGAGCCTATGACATAAATTCACATGTGGACCCAGACGAAGGTCCATTTGACTCTGGCATAAACTCGATGCAACAATGCTGATCAATAGAGCACATGGTTATTTTGCGCATCCCCCCTACATTTTGGCCTATTTGTAAAGGACTCTATGGCTTTTGAGTGATTAAAATAATTTTTTTTTAAAAAAAAACCCTATCAAACCCACCTTCATGAAAATTGCTTCTCCACTTGGAATGCTATCAAACATATCACCTTCAACATGCTCTATGCCTGCAAAATTTATCATTCATCCACTTCTCAGATCCAACAGAGGAAGAAGAATAAAGAGGGAAAGAAAGATTTATTCTTGCTCGGTAAACAATCTCTAATACCTGGATAATGTTTGCGTATCGGCAATGACATGAGGCAAATCGTAATTAATTCCCTTAATGTGAGGATACTTAGAGATAATCATGTTAAGCATAGCTCCAACACCGCCTCCCACATCAACCACCTCCTTTAACCCTTCAAAGCCCTTGTATGTCTCCAGCATCTTCTTCATGTTTACAATGGAATGATTCAACATGGCTCTGTTGAAAACCTTATTAAACCGGGTTTTTGTTTTGGGGTACTCAAACAGATTCATGCCATGGGCCTTTTCAAAAGGAAGCCCTCCTTCAAGAATTGCATCTTTCATGTGGTACCTAGTTCACATGAAAATATGATGTCAAACGAGTTATATATCAAACCGGGTTTGCATTCAACTGGGACCCACCTGAATTGAGAAAACATATGTACTGCTTGCAAAATAGGCCCATGCACAACAAAGGCGAGAAGAAATCTAATTACATTCTAAAATACAATGTAGAAGAGCGAGTATTGAATTGCACTGATCTTTGGATGCCCTATTGTTGGGAAGTCCCACATCCCACATCGCCGCCTAAATAATAGACTTGACATATCTTAATATACCTATATGGGCCTTCCACCTATCAGCTTAAGCTTTTAGGTATGTATATGGTTTATTACACCTATCCCACCACTTAAAGAGTGTGATTTGTTTTATCAGCCGGAACTTGAATGTATTAACTATAATTTTGAGAAATTCTGCATATTAGCCTTGGATTGAGAGATCAGATGACTCGAGCAGGTGAGGTAGGGCGGACCACACCCTATTGCAACCCGACCTGATCCAAGCCCAGCAAAGAGCTGACTTGTTGCAGACGCTAGCCGGCCCAATCAATGGCCAGACAACAACTTTGACCATCCATGACTTTTTCATCTGGATTCGGATGGACAAGCTGTTTGGTTATGCAGAATCATGGTGACGAGCACTATCTAGCGGCGTTGACAAATTTGGGATCCAATGGTCGGATATTTTTCGGACCTGTTGCAGTCATCTTTAACATTAGAATTTTGTTGCGCGATATCTGAGTCATCTAAGCTTTGATGGACGATCGGTTTGCGCCTACGGACTCCTGGCAACGAGATCTATGCAGAAGCAGTGAACGATTGATAATCCAATGGTTAGAAAAGTTTTTGGTCAGCAATCATGGTCAGTGGTGTCTTGGCTTTTCTTTTTTATTTATGTGTTGGATATGTCTTATACAATCTGCATTGTATTACTTGTGCGATATCTTCAACTAGAAGAACTCACTTGTGTGGAGATATCGGATGAGTGCCCTATGTCGGATTTGTGTGTTTATTTGTTGTGATAAGATCCAACTCATATTTTCTTTTGATAAAACCTTACGACCACTGCGGCATCATTTAATGGTAATTTGGGCATTACCTTGTGTAGTGGGGGTATAATAATTGATCCGCTAAATATTTAGTTTATGGATCAAGGGGTAGTGGACTTGATTGAAAGTATGTGAGCACAATCCAACGACACAAAAAGACATGATCTCGGGTTAGTGGTTTAAATTTTGTTAAACTACTAGATCTCGGATGAAAAATATTATGTGATGCAGCATGTACTATTAATTGCCTGATGGATGCATGATTGACAACTAGGTTGATTGGCTCACTAATAAAGTGTTGACCACGATGGGAAAACTAATTGATCAATGTGTTCCAATTCTATGTCTATTTTCATGGTCTTCTACTTTAGTGGGGGCATATCTCTTAAGTCCCAAGCCTCTCAAATATTTAAATTTCAATGAAATTTGAAGCAAGAAATAACAATAATTTATTTAAATCAAGGGGACATGAGAATATGACGAGATAGACAACATAGTAGATCAGATACAAAGGTTATAGTCATATAACGGTGGATCTGATGAAGGTGTAAGAACGGATCTGGTGGATCGATTTGTGGTTTTCCATGTGATCTTTATGATGAAAATTGAATTTTTGAATTCATGAAAACAAAATCTGGAGATTGTAAGCATCTATAAATATGAAACAAATTTTATTATATGTTTCAAAATGACATGAGTACAAATTAAATTACATTTAACTCTGAAAATCCAATTTGTTTTATTTTGGGGATGCTTTACTAATTACTACTCTCTAATGAGTAAATTCGTGGCTCAACTGGTGATAGAATAGATTAAGGAAATATGTTCTGAGGCAATAAAGTTGTGATTTGCATGCATGAGCGACTGTTACATTTTTTATTTATTTTTGAGATGATATTTACTTGCTTGATATTGCTTGTAGTGTATAAATCTTCTAGTTTTAATTATTCTATATTTGCTGGATGTGTGGTTTGGCACACTTATGGCATTGAAAACGTGACACATCAACAAAGACAGAATAAATACACTGGTTGGAATGATACATTTACCTTACCTTGGTATATTGGAACCATGTCTGGGTGGAAAATGACTATATGTACTTTTTTCGGAATAACTAGAACTGTAGTTGAATAATATCATATACTCTAAAATATACTGACAGTTTTATTTGTCCAAATTTAAATGGGTGGGAGTGATTTGTTACTCCGATTGGTGACTTTAGCAAATACATTTAAATTTATTTAATATGATATAAGTTTGAGGCACTGTAAAATTGCTTTGAGTGGTATGCTGCTGAGTCATGGACCAATAGGGCTAAAAAGTTAATGGAAGAGATCCGTTAAGTGGGAGTATACCTATGAACAATTCAAATATATTGTGCATGGAGAGGATAATATATTTATATTTGATTCTATACACCCCTCAGCTAAAAATGGTGTGGTTGGAAATTTTTAAAGCACTTTATGTTTGGATATATTAAATTCATGTTAACCACACGTATCTTCCACTGTGTGCTGTAAGAGGGATATTATTGAGTGCACAATATATATTGAGTCAGACACCTCCTAGAATTTAGTCCAAAGATCCATTTATGAATTATGGACTGGTGCTAAACCTAAAACTTGACCAATGACATTATGGGGATGTGTTGTACACAAATTATTGCGGGCCACAATTATAATACCAATTGCAAATGGAAACGAAGAAGATCATTCTTTCGTTAGAAAATTGAATCATCCAAAGGGATATCATGTGATTAATCACGAATATCGGATTAAAACCAAAGGTCGGAATGTGTGCTTCCCTGTGGATCCCATACAAACCCTAGAGACGCACCGCAACATCTCTGAGGATGGAGGGTGCTGCAGAAAGTGGGAGTTTCAACGTTGGCAGCGTTGGAAGTGTAAGTCCTGGCCAGGGCCCACTTGACAATGAACAACCCGGGTTATTGGGAGTCCTATAGGATTGATAACATTCGACGTGGTTGGATGATTGATGCAGCTATATTTGGTAAAAGTCGTGCAAGATCTTAATCTGTCATTCATTGTCAATCTATGCAATATGGGGAATGACCGTATACTATGGATGTGAAAACAAAATAAGAACCAAGCTTGGTAATTGGTCGATCCAATTAAGGATTGAAAGGCTATGAGTTCTTTACAAGATAATGATAATTACAGATTGGTAGATAAGCACGATGGGTGGTACAAGGATTTAGAAAAGGAAGGATTTGATTACATGGAGATTATTTCTCCGGGCATAAAATCCTATTCGTGTGAATCCTAAGGACAATGGTTGGTTGTGAGAATCTGTAATTGCACCTGGTGAATGTAAAGGAGGGGTTCCTAACGGCAAGAAGTAAGAAAACTTTACATGTAATCTGCGGATTTAGTGGTGCATAGATCATGAGGATCAATGTGTACAAATCATTTTAAAATAGGAATTTCACGAGGCCATACGTGAAATTAGTTAATCCCCAGCATATAAGATATGCAATTAGGTCAAAGCAGTGGGAGAAATTATATATATTTGTCATTAGATGACATATTGATTGTTGGTGGCGAATTAGAAGCAATCTCCAAGCAACAGTGTTGAAGTCTTGATTCGAGATGGAAAACATAGGTTGAAGCATGATGTACTGGGCATATGCAGCAACCATATAAGCCGAATCTGGTACGGACATTGTCACATGGGTTCGAGTAGGCCGCTATGTTAAAACAGTTGGATATGGAGATGTGCAAGCCAATCGACACTCCTATTTGTATGTGTGTGAAATTGTCCAACAATCGGGATGCTATTAGTGAGAAGGACATGCTCATGACTTGAGACAAGCCTTACTCGAGGATAGTGGGAGGTGCAAAATGCATGACATCCTCATCGTGCATAAAATGTTGTAATTCCAGATTTATGAGATTAGAAATGGATGGCCGTTGGTCTCATAATTAGATTCCTAAAGTTATCTGAGAGTACCTGTTATGGCAAGTGAATAAGAGGAATCTGGGTACATCAAAAACATTTATTAAATCATTTTTTTGTGGCACGGTTGTTGTCTTGGAACTACATGGTTGTATGGTTGCCTCTTGGGATGATGACTTGGACGAGAGGGAGTCCATGTCTGGTTATATTTTAACCCATTGGCAAAGGTCTAGATTTTCTGGTATAAAGAAAACTGATTGGTAGCTCTGTTGAGAACAAAAGTTGTGATACAACCTGCAATGCAGTAAACCAAGTGGCCATCAGGTTGTATCTCTTCATGGATATTTGAAGTTGGTAAGAACCGATGAGCCGGTGCAAATGTTATGAGTCTGCCATTACATCGATGAATGGAACCATAATTCCACAATCCCTCAAGATATTAAATTGTGATATCTGTATACTTAAAATGTGAGAGACAAACTTAAGATTTCAATCTCGAGAATCCCACAGGTACAATTGACATGTATTCCTTGATTAAGGCTTTACTAGGCCGGTGATGTGTGTATGGATTGGAGTATATGTTGATGTACGTTGGCACGTTTGATTTACATGGCATTCGTGCCAAGTGGGAGATTGTTAGGAAAATTGTGTGGCACAACTGCCATTGGGCCCACACCAGATCGAGCCCGGCGGTGTGCCGTAGATGAACTCCCAATAAGTCTTGATCTGGTTGAGTCAGATAATGATCAAACTCTTGGTGGTAGAGTTTGGATCAGGTTCAGACTCCTAGCTGGCAGAATTCCCACGCTGGTCAGGAGATGTGGGATTCCAGGAGGGATGGAGTCCGTAGTAGTCGTGTCTCCTAGGGATTGCTCTATATAAGGGAGATGAGAACCATTGCTTGTTTATCCAGTAAATCTGAGAGCATTTGCAACGAGTTCGCGATCTACCTCACTCCGGAACGCACAAGGTTCTCGACGAGTACGGTTCCGACACCCATCTTGAACCAGCAAGTTCTTTCAGGCACTACAACAAACTGCAGTTTCAGCAACGCATTTTTTCGTCGCCAAAAGCCCATAAAACGTCGGTAAAACCCTTTACCGACGAAATAATTTTCGTCGGCCAGACGTCGGTAAAAAGTCGTGGACAAAAGGTTTTACCGACGAAATAATTTTTCGTCGGCAAAAAGTCGATTTTTTACCGACGCTTATTTTACGTTTACTGACGTTTCAAAAACGTCGGTAAATTTATTATACAAAATTAAATTAACTTTCACCGACGTTGTCTTTTCGTCGGCAAAAGAAAACGCAAAATAAATAAAAAAATAAAAACCACTTTACCGACGTTTTATTTTCGTCGGTAAAATATATAGAAAATAAAAAATAGTTTTGCCGACGTTATATTTATGTCGGTAACATAAAACATAAAATAAATAAAAAATAAAAATTGTTTTACCGACGTTTTATTTTCGTCGGTAACATAAAATAAAAAAACGAAATCTGTTACCGACGTGTTATTTTCGTCGGTAAAATAAAATTAAAAAACCAAAATCCTTTACCGACGTGTTATTTTCGTCGGTAAAATAGGGCAAAAATCTTTTACCGACGTTATATTTTCGTCGGTAAAATAATTCAAAATACCAAAATACTTTTACCGACGTTATAGTTTCGTCGGTAAAATCACTTTTACCGACGTTTTTTCTTCGTCGGCAAAAATTTAAAAACTTTTACCGACGGTATTTATTTTTTCGTCGGTATTTATTTTTTCAATATAATTTTCCTATAAACCTGTTTATATACCTGTTCATGCACCTATAATCAATATAAAAAATGCATGCAAATAACCATCGCCATTTTTCATCAAATCATTCATCTCATTAAACAAATATTACAATTAATAATGATACAGTCCCATATAAATGTCCAATATACATATAGAAATGAACTAAAAAAGAATAAAACGCATTTAGCGAGTCTGCAACCGACCCCAAAACACATTTAGCTAGTCCGCAACCGACCCCAAAGCGTCCATCAATCTGCAATGACAAAAACAACATTAGAATCTTTTCAATGAATTAAATTATAAATGAAAGATAAACATGTATATATATAAATCTTAAGTGTAAAGATCTAGGCGGTTTTTTGATTTAATTCGTTAACCAGATATCTGATTCATTAACCGTCAATTCATACAAGTTACTTTGACCTTGAGCAAGATAATCGTCCTGATTTTTGGGCTGTCCGATGGTCGTTTCCCGTTTACGACCTCCGACGGCCTATTTTTTAGTCTAAGTGTTAAGAATTCAATGTTTTTAGGTCTAATTCGTTAACCGGGAGTCCGATTTACGAACCGTCAGTTCCTACAAGTTAATTTCGCCTCGAGCGAGGTGCTCGTGCCATTTTCCAATTTTTCCAAGGGCCGTTTCCCATTCCAGACCCCCGGCGAGCTGTTTTCGAGCCTAAGTGTTGGAAAATCGTCGATTTTCGCTTCTAATTCTCTAACCGAGAGTCCTATTTGTGAAACGTTAGTTCCAACAAGTTACTCAACCCTGAAGTGAAATGCTCGTGCTGGTTTTTGATTTTTCCGCGAGCCGTTTCCCGTTTAGGACCCCCGGCGGGCCGTTTTCGAGCCTAAGCGTTGGAAAATCGTCGATTTTGGCTTCTAATTCTCTAACCGGGAGTCCTATTTGCGAACCGTCAGTTCCTACAAGTTACTCTACCCTCGTGCGAGGTAATCGTGCCGGTTTTCGATTTTTCCAGGGGCCGTTCCCCATTTCAGACCCCCGGCGGGCCGTTTTCGATCCTAAGTGTTGGAAAAACGTCGATTTTCGCTACTAATTCTCTAACCGAGAGTCCAATTTGCGAACCGTCAGTTCCTACAAATTACTCTACCCTCGAGCGAAATGCTCGTGCCAATTTTTGATTTTTCTAGGGGCCGTTTCCCATTTCGGACCCCCGACGTGCGGTTTTCGAGCCTAAGTGTTGGAAAATCGTCGATTTTCGCTTCTAATTCTCTAACTGGGAGTCTTATTTGCGAACCGTCAGTTCCTACAAGTTACTATACCCTCGTGCGAGGTAATCGTGCCGGTTTTCGATTTTTCCGGGGGCCGTTCCCCATTTCAGACCCCCGGCGGGCCGTTTTCGATCCTAAGTGTTGGAAAAACGTCGATTTTCGCTTCTAATTCTCTAACCGAGAGTCCAATTTGCGAACCGTCAGTTCCTACAAGTTACTCTACCCTCGAGCGAAATGCTCGTGCCGATTTTCAATTTTTTTGGGGGCCATTTCCAGTTTCGGACCCCCGACGAGCGGTTTTCGAACCCAAGTGTTGGAAAATCGTCGATTTTCGCTTCTAATTCTCTAACCGACAGTCCTATTTGCGAACCGTCAGTTCCTACAAGTTACTCTACCCTCATGCGAGGTAATCGTGCCGGTTTTCAATTTTTCCGGGGGCCGTTCCCCATTTCGGACCCCGGCGGGCCGTTTCCGATCCTAAGTGTGGAAAATCGTCGATTTTTCGCTGCTAATTCTCTAACCGAGAGTCCAATTTGTGAACCGTCAGTTCCTACAAGTTACTCTACCCTCGAGCAAAATGCTCGTGCCGATTTTCGATTTTTCTGGGGGCCGTTTCCCGTTTCGGACCCCCGGCGGGCGGTTTTCGAGCCTAAGTGTTGGAAAATCGTCAATTTTTCGCTTCTAATTCTCTAACCGAGAGTCCTATTTGCGAACCGTTAGTTCCTACAAGTTACTATACCCTCGAGCGAACTGTTCGTGCCGGTTTTTGATTTTTCTGGGGCCGTTTCTTGTTTCGGACCCCTGGCGGGCCGTTTCGAGCCCAAGTGTTGGAAAACCCAATGTTTTCGCTTCTAATTCTCTAACCGGGAGTCCTATTTGCGAACCGTCAGTTCCTACAAGTTACTCTACCCTCGTGCGAGGTGATCGTGCCGGTTTCCAATTTTTCCGGAGGCCGTTTCCCATTTCATACCCCCGGCGGGCCGTTTTCGAGCTTAAGTGTTGGAAAATCCTCGATTTTCGCTCCTAATTCTCTAACCGGAGTCCTATTTGCGAACCGTCAGTTCCTACAAGTTACTCTACCCTCGTGCGAGGTGCTCGTGCCGGTTTTCGATTTTTTCTAGGGGCCGTTCCCCGATCCGGACCCCCGACGGGCCGTTTTCGAGCCTAAGTGTTGGAAAATCCAATGTTTTCACTCCTAATTCTCTAACCGAGAGTCCTATTTGCAAACCGTCAGTTCCTACAAGTTACTATACCCTCGTGCGAGGTAATCATGCCGGTTTTCGATTATTCCGGGGGCCGTTCCCCATTTCGGACCCCCGGCAGGCCGTTTCCGATCCTAAGTGTTGGAAAATCGTCGATTTTCGCTGCTAATTCTCTAACCGAGAGTCCAATTTGCGAACCGTCAGTTCCTACAAATTAGATTACCCTCGAGCGAAATGCTCGTGCCAATTTCGATTTTTCTGAGGGCCGTTTCCCGTTTCGGACCCCCCGCGAGCGGTTTTCGAGCCTAAGTGTTGGAAAATCGTCGATTTTCGCTTCTAATTCTCTAACTGGGAGTCCTATTGCGAACCGTCAGTTCCTACAAGTTACTATACCCACGTGCGAGGTAATCATGCCGGTTTTCAATTTTTCCGGGGGCCGTTTCCCCATTTCGGACCCCCGGCGGGCCGTTTTCGATCCCTAAGTGTTGGAAAAACGTCGATTTTCACTTCTAATTCTCTAACGAGAGTCCAATTTGCGAACCGTCAGTTCCTACAAAATTAGATTACCCTCGAGCGAAAATGCTCGTGCCAATTTTCGATTTTTCTGGGGGCCGTTTCCCGTTTCGGACCCCCGGCGAGCGGTTTTCGAGCCTAAGTGTTGGAAAATCGTCGATTTTCGCTTCTAATTCTCTAACTGGGAGTCCTATTTGCGAACCGTCAGTTCCTACAAGTTACAATACCACGTGCGAGGTAATCGTGCCGGTTTTTCGAATTTTCCGGGGACCGTTCCCCATTTCGGACCCCCCGGCGGGCCGTTTCCGATCCTAAGTGTTACCATAATTGATAATGACGAGGCGTACATGCATATGGAGAAGATGGCGGATGCAAATCCACAAAAGATCTTCCTCTTGTTGTCATGGAGGGCTAAGAGAGAGAACCAAGGCGACAATGGCAAAGACTATGAGGACCAACATGAGGAGCCCCAACATCTTGGCTCTTTGCTTCTTGGGTGCATAGAAGAGGAAGATGGCTACATATACTGCTTCGAGGGCTGCACCCGTGCCACTGATGGTGCTCACCAACATGTTGTGTGGTGAGACAAAAGGCAGTCCATACCTGCACAAAAGGTTGTGAATCAAGATAGAAAATAAAATTAGAGGATATTATAACACTTGTTGAAGCTGGTTTTTTATATGTAGCAAGCCGCTCCAATAAATCTTCTTTGTTTGTCTTTATTTTTTTTAAAGCACGAGGTGGCTGCAATGCTACACTTCCTTGTCATAAGTCCTATATTTAGCTATCCTAACTTCAATGACTAAAGTTCTATTGTTGTACTCTAGGCATTATTTGCTAAGTTGGTCTACTAGCTAGGATTAATACTACTACTGCCCCTAAAGACTTCAATATCAAGGTGTCAATACTACTCAACCATGATTGCGTTAGCACTTAATAGTTTATACACACATATATTTGCTTATAAGCTGGGAACCTAAGTAGGACTCAGATCATTAAAGAGACAATCCTAGCTTGACATAATTCAATGTGGGTCAAACCCAGCCCAAGTTATGCTTCTCCTCGGTTGGGTCAAATGCTTTCAGTTTGACCTGGCCCATGTTGCAAGGATAGAACAATAAATTTGTGTTTCACACAGCTTACCAAGCAGAGAGTAGGCAGTTGAGCAATGTCATGTTGTACGGGACACCTGAAAATTCTTCTGTTGATTTGCTTTTAATGATTCTCCGAAATGTAACCCTACAACCATTAAAAATGAGTTTAGAAGATAAAGTGCCATCCAAAGGCACACCCTTAAAATAAATGAATTTGGATTTCTTTACATGTATGGTGCAAAATATTTAGAAAATGTCATTTTTCTCAATGAGATTTGGTCACCCAGTAAAGTAAAATTGATAGCAGCCATTACAAAAAAACAGAAAAAGGAAAAAAAGTCAAGATGAAATAGAGAAGAGAACAAATAATAGCTGTATCTATAATAGGAGGTTTTGCAAAAAAAACAAAAACAAACCCAAGAAATCCATTAATTAACGACTAATGACAAGGATTTGAATTTATGTGCAGCAACATAGGAATAGTTGAAAACATAATTTCTTTTGATGAAATTGCCCATGGGCAGTGATATCACAACCAACACTTTTAATCCTCAACCATGCATTTTCCCTCTTTATTCAAATAAATGGTGTTTTCTTTATTTATTTTTTTTTATGATGTGGGTATCACCTAAGCTTTTGACCCAACATGACTAATCTTTCGGGTTGCACCCGCTAAATCCACTAAAACGTACACCGAGTAAATTTGGAGCAACTTCAAACACAAGACGTGGGGAGCAAACCGATACCTTATGCCACTCATTAATATATGTTTTACATCAAATTGTCTGCTGTTTCAACTTGCATTTTCCTTTTAACATATTTTGGAATTGATGTAAGACTCTTGGTTCACATTTAATAAAAAGTGAATGCAAGTACTTTTTAGGGCTGATTGGGTTTTAAAATTATCTCTCTATATTTTCTCCACCTTCTCTCTCTAAATGGATTTTAGAGAAAATGGTCTTCACCTTTTTTTTTCTAAGAAAGTTGAACATGTACCCAAGAATTCTTTTTGGCGGGGTGAATAACCATTTTACCAAGAATGCTTCCGTGTAGAGCACTTTCTTAAATCATGAACCTCAATTTTTGAGAATAATTTTCTGTCCATGATGTAGACTTTTACCTTTCCATGGTTTTCGTTATCATAGGTGAAAGCATTAATTTTATAACTGCTGTGGAATACAAATTTGAATCTAATGAGGTAGAGAATTGCTTCCATTGAAAGGGATAGGTTATCATTTTCCACAAAATGTCTTGCAATTAACAATAAAGACTGAAATCATATATACCATTACATGGGTTCATATCTTGACCTACTGGTAATTCCATTAAAAAATCTCACATTTTCAGTTATCCCTTTGTCGAAAATTCAAATCCTCTGCTAAATAAAAAATGGTAAAAATCATTTAAGAAAGTAACAATGATGGGATAGGTTGCAACTTACACAGGTGCCAAGAAGAGGAACATGCCAGTCACATTCCCTGTTCCAAAAAGAATACAAAAACATTAGAAGAATGATGGAATACAAGTTAAAAAAACAATGGAAAACACATCACTCACCCAAGATCCCAAAGAATAAATGCAACATCTCTTCTCTTCAAGAAGACGAGCACCAAAAAGCCCTTTGAGAGGGTTTGGGATTTGAGGAAGAGGAAAAGGAAAGGGAAGGGTTTTGGAAAGGGAACTCATACGAAAATGAAATGAAGCATATAGGGGATTTTATTTAGAGAGGATTGAGGATGAGTTCTCTTATATTGCATTAGAGGCGTAACGGCCTTACTAGCTAGAAAGCTGAGAAGAAAAAGAGCCTGGCACATAACCAGAAACAAAAGAAGTACCAAAAACGTCTCAGAATGCCCATAAGCAAAAGAGTAGATGCAATCATGTATTGGTCTCTATCACGTTTTGGTCCATATTCATGGGTGTGAGGCATGGGTAGAATAACTTTACAAGGATGAGGGACTGATGTTCATAAGATACAGATCCTGAATATCAGGAGAAAATCACGTATTCAAACATTTAATTTCTCTTTGGGTCTATTTTTTGAAAACGATTGAATCTCTATCATTGCAAGGTTGGAATGCTGATCTGTGTGCCAACAAGACAGTTAGATGTCTCACATGCAAGACAACAAGTGAGAATAACGTAAGGGTTAGAGGAAGGGAAAATTGAGTTAAATGCACATATCTTTCATGTTTGGCTTGTTTCTTTTCACTTTCTTTTGTCTTGGAGAAACCATCCATTTTTCAACTTGGGCTCTGTTGCAGGAATTTGTGCTCGTGTAGGTGGTCCCTTGAAGGAAGAAAGTATGCTTGAAAGGATATTACAAAATGTGCTTTCTTTAATATAATTTGCACTACCTAGCTGCTACTGGAGGAACCAAATGACAAATTTATCTCAAATGGTATCTTAACACATCTGACTTACGTCCACCCAAATTGTAAAAATCACTGTCCATGAGTAGTTTGGTTGAGTCAGATTGAGTCCATTTAGGTTGGGCAGCCAATTTTCTCAAATTGGTTTTTTTAGAAGGATATCAATCAGAATATGCACATAGCTTGGCACCCTCCCATGTGTACCTCTTAGGTTCATATTAACACCGTACATAGTTTTTTTTTTTTTTTTTTAGAGATAATTAGTGAAAGGTTCATTATAAATTATAGTGGCTTATTGCGGTGTCGATCAGCCCTCTCTTTATGGCATTTCGATGGATCAAATTTTGTTTACTTGATTCTGTGATGGAAAAGATAAAATTTATAGTAGCTTATTGGGTGTCGATGAGCCCTCTCTTTTATGGCATTACAATGGATCAAATTTTGTTTAGTTAGAAGGAGGTTACTTTTACACTGCTTTTACACGATGAATATTAGTTTTCTTCCGCAAATTTTAGTTTTCTTCTTATTCTTAGGTGTTTGGTGGGCTTTCTTTCATTAGTTGGGTGCTTGTAACTCATAAAGTATAGTCCTTTTTATTGGTAGCTTTCTTCAATGAATTTAACCACAAGTGAAAAAAAAAGAGCTCCTCATTGTAACCACCACATTGACTGATAACCTGATCGGTACAATGTTATGTAGTTTTTAATTATATGCCTTAAATCATATTATAAATCATAATGATAAAATGGATCATTCAAGATAAATAACACCCCCTGCCCTGTGCCATCCTTAAAATTACACTTCAAACAAGGGACAGTCCACAGTATATATTAAGCACATATCTAATAACTTGATAAACACAATCACATGTGTTACTATTTGTCTTATTGAATCTCCTTATCAATCACATTTCCAATATAACTGTATGACCAATTCCTTACTGAAGTAAAATTTAAAGATTGGAACTGGCGGAATTTATTTTTGGACACCAGAGTGTAAAGTTTTTACACATCCCCATCACTCCCACAAACAACAGGAAAGACGGCTGTGTATTCAGACTCTTTCGAAGGGTCTGGCCATTCCATCATTAAGGGCCAACCTCCCAAGATCTCAACCATGGAACATTTTCTTCAAATGGAACTAATTCTCTTCTAACAATTTATATATGAATAGAGCCAGGGGCTGCCTAAATTATATGGTAGGAAGCCAATTTTTTTATTTTTTTATTTCTTTTTCATAGCACAGGGCAGAAGTCCCATTTAGCTCCATTGCCCCCAACAATTCAGCAAAAGACTGCCCACTGGCCAAGCAACGAATATCCAAATCTCCATCTATCAATCAAACTCAAAACACAAATAATAGATGCACATACAGAAGAGAAACCTTGCAACCCAAAGTTTACTAAATCTTGCAAAACAGCTACCCTTTAAAAAATAAAGAAAAGCACTCCATCTGTCCATTGCCACTGTGTACACCACCACCATTCATAAAAAAGATAACTAAAAAATCTGGCAAGCATGAAAACACATTTACAATCTACATTTACATAAATTTTAAAAGAAAAAAATCATACCTTAGATGGCTGCAGAAATCGTGAGCAAATCGACAAAGAGCAGAACGCAGAGAGATGGATTGCAAACACTGAGGGAGAAAAAAATTTAAATCAAAATGAAAGAATAGAGATAAGGAATCGCTGGGGCATAAATTTTTTGTTTTTTTTTTTTTTTTTTGCCCTATACTAAAAAAAAAAAGACGAAGTAAGAGGGAGAAGCATAGCCAGAGAGAAGGGGGCGACGGCGGGAGAGGGAGAGAGAGAGAGAGAGAGAGAGCGAGTG
>QPKB01000006.1:17172568-17202121 GCA_003546025.1 Camphora micrantha | reverse complement strand
TTTAAATATTGTGATATAAAATGGTTACCTTAATATATCGGTTTAAATATTTGTGAAAATATTATATCGGTTTAAATATTTGTGATATAAAATGGTTACCTTAATATATCGGTTTAAATATTTGTGATATAAAATGGTTACCTTAATATATCGGTTTAAGTCCAGCCGATATCTGAAAGTAGCAACCGATATTACAAAACTTAAACTGATATAAGATATTTTGGAGCGGCATATTATATCGGTTTTACTAATAACCGATATTAAGGGATTTTTAAAACCGATATAAAATCATTGTTTTTTAGTAGTGTCTTTTCCTTTTCTTGACTGTGTAGATAACCATGATCAAACCATGTCATTGCTTCTTTTTCAAAGTGAATTACTGGAAGAAGTAGATAGTGGTGTAGTTGAGCGTACCATCAACAAAACGATTGTTTGTTTTTGGCACTCTTAGTATTAGAAGGAGATGAAGAGATTTCTAGTGTCGTGGTTTAATGGATATTTGCATATATATAGCCGTTAGATGTAGACCCCACATCTATTAGATTAGAGAACTTGTCCCAGCAGCGTTTGAGATCCAGACCCAAATCGATATCGGGCTAACTCAACCTTTTCTTATGGGTCGTTTGTCTTTTACACGTGGGATATGTAAATACAATTTACACATGTAAAAGATGAATATTCAAATTTTAAGTATGTAACATTTACACATGTGTTTCTTTTTACAACGTTTGTCTAATAATACCATTTTCGCATCATTTACACATGTGGTTCATTTTTTTATGTTTGTTTCAATGATATGTGTATATGTATCAAACGATTTTGTAAATGATACTTATTAATCATTAAATTGGCGGGGGGAATGTTGATATATATTTTTTATAATTGATATTTTAAACATTATTGTTGTGTTGAATATTGTGTTCTTCACTTATTGTTTTATTCATTTGCATGCATTAGTGAAACTTAGACCCGTTCGAGAATTGTGTACGACATCTGTTCGGTAATCCTTGATGCGACGGATTGGGTCTTTGACTAGATTCGTTGTTCTTGTGATGTACATTCGAACTTTTTCGTATGCGATTCTTGAATTGTCTAGTTTGGACAGTTTGGAAATGCAATTATCCATCTTATACTCAATAGCTCATGCAAGTCCTATGTTAGATAGAGTTTCGGTTGATGTCCTATAGTTCTCTGGGTACATACATAGGTACGACTGATGTTGTATCTATGTCGTGTACTTGGAGAACCACGCGGACATGCTGCCAAAATTTTGTTTGACTAGGGGACAAAGCATTCGAGTTGTTAAGTGCAAGTTGGATCGTGCATTCTCGAATGGGATAGGACCAACCACCTTGTAGTTAGGAGTTTGCAGTTTATGGATAGGTGACTTGCATGATGCATGGTATCTTGGGCTAATTGTACTTTCTCATTTTAGATTTCCACAGAAACAGTTACCGAGATGGACAAGAGTTGGATTGATTTACCGAATAGGATGTCTAGGGAATACATGGAGGGGATTAACCAGTTCATGGAATTTACCAATGGGTTTGACAATGAGTTCATCAATTGTCCATGTAGAAAATGTGCGAATCGGTATTATTACAGAAGAGAGTTTGTCCGAGAGCATTTGATTCTGAACGGATTCTTGAAGTAGTATAAGAATTGGATAAGACATGGAGAAGAGTATGCTTCCTGTCGTACAAAGGAAAGAGATGAAATTGAGGTGGATGATATGTCAGAGACGGATCCGATGATCGCGATGCTAAATGATATCGCGGGCGGGTTAGCACCCGAATACACAAGCTGTGAGACTGAGGGGGCGTCTGGGAGTAATCATCGCTCTGGTGCCGATGAAGAAGCCTTGAGATATTTTGAAATTCTAGACGATACACAGACAGAATTGTATCCTGGATGCAAGGACTTCAGTAAATTGTCCTTTATTGTTGAGTTGTTACATTTGAAGGCATTGAATCAGTGGTCTGACACGTCCTTCGATGTGTTCCTCCAATTGTTGCATCGAGTTCTTCCATCCGGCACAAAACTTGCTGAGTCATACTATCAGGCTCGCAAATTAACTGAAAATTTAGGCTTCACATATGAGACTTTGGATGCATGTCTGAACAATTGCATGTTGTTTAGGAATGAGAATGCCCATCTTGATAAGTGCATCGTGTGTCAGACTTCGAGATGGAAGGAGGACGGGGTTGGACACAATCGTCAAAATAGTTCTACAAGAGTTATCAATCGTGGCAAACTTGTGGCAGCAAAGCAAGTGAGATATTTCCCACTGAAGCCAAGGTTGAAGAGGCTTTTTATGTAATCAAATATTTCTAAACTGATGAGATGGCATGCCGAGAACAGCAGGGACGATGGTAAGTTAACCCATCCAGCAGATTCCCCAGCGTGGAAAGACTTCGATCGAAGGAATCC
Source organism: Camphora micrantha (assembly GCA_003546025.1). Classification (NCBI taxonomy): domain Eukaryota; kingdom Viridiplantae; phylum Streptophyta; class Magnoliopsida; order Laurales; family Lauraceae; genus Camphora; species Camphora micrantha. The sequence continues at coordinate 17,199,691 of QPKB01000006.1, read as the reverse complement.
AGAGTTTGCCTTGGATTGTCGCAATGTGTGGCTTGGTTTGGCTGCAGATGGTTTTAGTCCATTCAGATCCATGACTGGGGCAAATCACAGCACGTGGTCAGTCGTTTTGGTACCTTATAATCTCCCGCCATGAATGTGTATGAAGCAACCTTTTCTGATCCTATCCACACTTATTGATGGACCAAGAGGACCAGGGGACAAGATTGATGTATATATGCAACCTTTGGTTGATGAATTGAAGGCATTATGGGCTGATGGTTTGATGACATTTGATGCGTAAGGCAATGAAATGTTTAAACTCCGTGCCACATTATTATGGACAATCAACGACTTCCCTGCGTACGCTAACTTGTTGGGTTGGAGCACAAAGGGAGAGTTTGCATGTCCTTGCTGCAATCAGGATAAGAAGTCAACTTGGTTGAAGCACGGCAGAAAATGGGTATACACGGGCCATAGACGTTTTCTACCTCCATTGCATAGGTTCAGGAGGGACAGAGTATCATTTGATGGCACTCGAGAATATGGTCCAGCACCTCGAACAATGACGAGAGTTGAATTGTTGTCACAGCTCGAGCAAGAGCAAATATATACGTACTGTGTATGATCTTCAAGATTTACTGGCCCTCCCGCTGCCTTCTATTCCCGGTGCAAATAAAAGACGAAGTCATAATTGGAAGAAAAAAAGTATTTTCTACGATTTGCCATATTAGAAGGATAACTTACTCAGGCACAACTTAGATGTTATGCACATCGAGAAGAACGTCTGTGATAATATACTGTGGACCATTCTCGGTGTTCAGGGGAAGTCGAAGGATGGTGTCAATGCACGTCGTGACTTGGAAGAAATAGGCTTGAGAAAACCGTTGCACTTGCAGCTGAGGGAGTTAAACAAGGCATACATGCCACCTGCGCAATACACGATGAGTAAAGAGGAGAAAGATGTTTTCCTCTCTGTTCTAAAGGGTGTCAAGGTTCCTGACGGGTATTGTTCGAATATTGCTAAGCGTGTGAACATGAAAGAAAGAACATTACAGGGTTTGAAGAGTCATGACAATCATATTCTCATTCAACAGTTATTGCCTATCTCCATACGGAATTGTTTGCCTAAGAACGTTGTAGCGCCGTTGATTGAAGTTAGTAACTTCTTCAGAAAACTTTGTTCTAGAGTTCACCGAATTGATGAGTTGAATGGTCTGCAAGAGAGGATTGCTGTGACGTTGTGTCATCTCGAAAAAAAATTTCCACCTGCATTTTTCGATGTCATGGTTCACTTGACCATACATTTAACTACTGAAGCCCTGCTTGGTGGCCCCGTCCAATTCAGATGAATGTATCCAATCGAGAGGTACATGAACACTTTGAAGAGGTATGTTCGTAATAGAGCCCGTCCAAGGGCATCAATAGCTAAGGGGTATTTGATGGACGAGTGCACCAATTTCTGCGCAGCATATCTTAAAGATAATATTGTAACAAAGTTAACGAGGCCCTCGCGGATTAATGATAGTCCGGTTGGGGAGGGCGCACAATTTGATCTTAACAATATTGAGTGGATTCAAGTTCACCGGTGGGTGTTGTTCAACACTCCAACTGTTGTGGCTTTGACTCAGTAAGTTATCACTCATTCATAAGAGTAATTTGTCAATTTTTTGCCTAAATTATCATACTTGTTGTTAAGACGTTTTATGCATCGCAGGACACACATGAATGAGCTCAAACGGAACATGCCTCGTGCTACAGAGAATGAAATTCATCAGTCCCATTACCAGTCATTTCACGAATGGTTCAAGATTTACGTACGTAGTCAATCATTAGGAGTAGTTTCACTTGTTCTTGTCATATTACTTTCATGTAGTGATATTCAGTGATTACATGCATTGCGTAGGTGTGTAGCTTACGAAGAACCAACGATCCTAATTTGACCGATAAAATGAAACAATTAGCTGATGGCCCCTTCACAACGGCCCGACGTTACACAACTTGTGATGTCAACGGTTTTCGATTTCGCATCAATGATGTAGATGAGAAACGAGCGACGCAAAATAGTGGGCTCGGTTGTCCATCTGTCGATGCTGGTTACTACTACGGCCGGTTGAAGGATATTGTTGAAGTTGTGTACAATCACGGGTTAAAGTTTCTATTGTTTAAGTGTGATTAGGTGGATCCCATCCGAGGGGTGAAAATAGATAATTACCAGTTTACATTGGTAAATTTTAACAATCTGTTACATCATGATGATCGAATAAGTGCCGAACCATACATACTGTCCTCAATGGCGGAGCAAGTTTACTATGTCAGAGATCCGAAAGATCCTAACTAAGAGGTTGCAATTAAAATGTCAAGGAGGGGAGTGTATCATATTGAATGTAATGAGCCAGATACTGATGCATTCGCCCAACAAGTTCTTGACCAGAATGCAGTTGTTCAACGTGATAAAGATGTTAATTGGGTTCGGGAAACCATTGAAGGAGATACATTTGATTTACATGACCAGTGAACGGTCAGGAACTAATTCACCAATGTTAAATTTCAGTGTAAATAACTTTAAAATGTTAATTTAATTATCTCGTTTAATGAAACTTATCTTACAAACATTTAAACAGATATGTTAGGACAAAAGAGGAGAGATCATCCGCTGACGATGGACGAGCTGCTGCGCCAGGCCCAGGCTAGTATGCCATCTAAGGGGCCTAGACCGACACCGGATGCCGCCCAGTCTAGTTCGATGGCCCCACCGAGTAGGCCATCGACGCCTCATCCGAGTCCTTCCACCCCAGTTGATGCTTCGGTGTCGGCTTCTTCAGCTCCACCGTCTCGGCTTGCCTCGGCCGGTATACAGACTGGTATAAGTTTATTTAATTAAAACATTTTAGTTCTAGAAAATTATTTTAATTCAATTTTTTTAAATTATCTCTAATTTGAACAGGTACTACGAGCACGGGCCCATCTTCCAGCAGGGGTAGAGGCCCTGCTAGAGGGATCTGGACGTGGAATTCCGGTCATCCTATAGACGTGGAGTTTGATGAGACATACCATTCGGTGGGTCCGCATGCTCGCCAGCTCATCAACCAGCTGGGATATATGGTCCGGGATCCATATGCATTCCCTTTGACTACACTTGATTGGGTCGTAGTCCCGGTGGAGACACTAGATCGTACCTGGCAGCAGGTTAAGGTAATAATTTAACATTTCTCCAAAAATGATGTGTCAATTTAAACTATAACTTAATGAAAAATATTTCTTTCCTTTTCAGGACAACTTGAGGGCATGTCCTGAGCTCTTCTGACCAGTTTGCATGTCGAAGTGCCGGAAGATATGGAAAGACCATAAAAATAAGGTTAAGATGCAGCATTGGAAGCCACATCAGGATGCGCCCGACATACTTGAGCGAGTTTCGAGGGTCGTACTCCCGGATCAGTGGACTCAGCTCGTCCGGTACTGGAAGAGCGAGGAGGTCCAGGTGAGAAACTTGTCCTTTTTTATTTTAATTTTAAGAATTTACTAGTGACTAACGTAACTAACAAAAATAAGTTGATAAAAATTGAAAACAGAGTGGCTGCTACGAATGCGCAGAACCGCGCATTGCAGGGTCCCGCACACAGGTTGGGGACTCGACACATCACCCAGGTCCACCACAAGGTAAGAAGTTATATTGTACATGTAATTTATATGTTTGTCATTATGTATGATAGTATAAAAATAATATAACTCTCCACCAAACAGTTGCATTCCGAGGGTGTTCCGGTCGACAGGATGTCCGTATGGATGCGTTCTCGAGATCCTCGCAGCTATCGTTGTAAGTTTTTATATTGAATCGTTTAAATTATCTTTCTATTAATATGTCGTGTTATGCATGATAATATATTAAATGAATCAACTATGTAAGCTCAGTATCAGTCACGCCTGGAGGAGCTACCCGAGGAGGAGCGTAGTTTGCCATCACGGAGGGATGAGATATTCCACTCCGTCGTTGGCCGGGACGGGCACGGATACACGCTCACGTATGGGACGGGCATTCCACGCTCGTACATCGCGCGATCGGAGTCATCCGGTGCTAGCTCCTCCCAGGGCGCGCGCCTCCGTACAGATGAGGAGGTTGAGCAGTTGCTGCAGTCAGTCCATGAAGGCAGCGATCAGAGAGGAGGTGAGGGCAGAGATGCGGGCCGAGTGGAGAGCGGAGATGGCAGAGATGGAGGCTCGTCTATCACAGAGTCGTGGCCCACTTGCTTCAGACCCACCACCCACTACTCAGGTTAGTAAGAAAACAAATTGTACGTTTAAATTGTCAATTAGGTCATTGATGTGTCATTATTTATGTTTTTTTAACTGTATAATAAATACTTACAGACACCTGACGCTGGTAGCGGCCACCAGGCCCGTCATCACTCGGTTAGAGAGGGCAGTCATGATCCAGCAGGCTCGACGGATCGTGACGAGGTATAATTATTTACTTCAATTCAAGATTTACTTTAAATTTCAATACGACTAATTAAAACTAAGAAAACCGGGATGCCGGCGCCCAAAACAAGCAAACGGGCTCCGTTGCCCGTGAAACTGGACGGGCACGGGCCCGTAGTGATTCCTGACTTGCAGGAACTGACGGAACGAGAATCCGACTCCCCGGATTGCTCGTAAATCTAAAACGTAGGTTTAACTCAATACTTTAACTTAAAACTTAGAAAATCAGCCTCCGGGCGCCCAAGACGAGCAAACTGGCTCAGTTGCCTGTGAAACTGGACGGGCACGTGCCCGCAGTCATTCCTGACTTGCAGGACTGACGGAACGAGAATCCGACTCCCGGATTGCTCGTAAAGCTGAAACGTAGGTTTAACTCAATACTTTAACTTAAAACTTAGAAAATCGGGATCTCGTCGTCCAAAACGAGCAAACGGGCTCCGTTGCCCGTGAAACTGGACGGGCACGTGCCCGTAGTCATTCCTGACTTGCAGGAACTGTTGGAACGAGATTTCGACTCCCGGATTGCTCGTAAAGCTGAAATGTAAGTTTAACTCCATACTTTAACTTAAAACTTAGAAAATTGGGCTCTCGGCCCACAAAATGAGCAAACGGGCTCTGTTGCCAGTGAAACTGGATGGGCATGTGCCCGTAGTCATTCATGACTTGCAAGAGCTAACGGAACGAGATTCTGACTCCCGGATTGCTCGTAAAGCTAAAACGTAGGTTTAACTCAATACTTTAACTTAAAACTCAGAAAACCGGGCTCTCGGGGCCCAAAACGAGCAAAAGGGCTCCGTTGCCCATGAAACTAGACGGGCACGTGCCCGTAGTCATTCTTGACTTGTAGGAGTTGACGGAACGATATTGCGACTCCCGGATTGCTCGTAAAGCTGAAACGTATGTTTAACTCAATACTTTAACTTAAAACTTAGAAAACCGGTCTCTCGTCGCCCAAAATGAGCAAACGGGCTCCGTTGCCTGTGAAACTGGACGGGCACGTGCCCGTAGTCATTCCTGACTTGCAGAAACTGACGGAACGAGATTCCGACTCCCGGATTGCTCGTAAAGGTGAAACGTAGGTTTAACTCAATACTTTAACTTAAAACTCAGAAAACCGGGCTCTCGGCGCACAAAAAGAGCAAATGGCCTCCGTTGCCCGTGAAACTGGATGGGTACGTGCCCGTAGTCATTCCTGACTTGCAGGAGCTGACGGAACGAGATTCCGACTCCCGGATTGCTCGTAAAGCTAAAACGTAGGTCGCTAATACTATTTTAAAAAAATTAAAAAATTATAAAAAATAATTAAAATAGACTTTTAGCGGCCGCCGATGCGTGTATGGTGGTCGCTAATACTATTTAAAAAAAATTAAAAATTTATAAAAAATAATTAAAATAGACTTATAGCGGCCTCCGATGTGTGTACATGGCGGTCGCTAATACTATTTAAAAAAAATTAAAAAATATAAAAAATAATTAAAATAGACTTTTAGCGACCGCCACATGGCGGTCGCTAAAAGTTTTTGCGACGAGTTTTTCGCGTCGATGTCCTGGCGGTCGCAGTGCAGTCGCTAGAGACTATTATTGACCGCCAGTAGACTTTTAGCGACGGCTTTTGGCGGTCGCTAAAAGTCTTTTTTCTAGTAGTGTAAGGGCTTCCCTACTTAAAAACCCTAGTTTGTAGTAAACAAAGTGTTTGGCACTTGTGTGTGTGTGTGTGTGTTTTGGTAAGTAGAAATATCATTGAAAACAAACAAAGGAAAAACAACAAATAGAGATCACGAGGCAACCAAGGCCTGACCCAATGAGGAATAACATCATCCCTATAAAAACTACTACCAAGCCTAGAGCAATGCTTGGCCAAAACATGAGCCCCCTCTTCAAAGTTATAGAAAGAAAAAGGAATCTAACTAAAGAAAAACCACTGCAATGACTTTTAATGTCTAAAATAACTGTATTAATAGCATATGAAAAAAAATAAAAAATAAAAAAGCAATCCTAGACAAGCTCCTCGAACAAGCTTCCTTTGGCACAAAAAGAATGGCCCTCGCCGCTCCTTTTAATTTAGAGGAAGGGAGTTTTGGCCCATAATGACCTCCTGCACAAACAAATGAATTATTCAACATCATTAACTAACCAAAAGAAGGTTTTCCATCTTTAGGTTTATACGCTGCATCTGTAAAAATCAATAAGGTGTTATTTGAATAGCTCCTTGGAAACCTTGAGACTTTGGACCTAAAGACGTTTCTTTAGAGTCCTCCTCAATATAAAAAATGTACAAATTATAATATATTAAGCTAAGAGGTTTTGGATCCAATTTTGACTGTCAGTTATGATTTTGACCGACGGTAAAGTAACTACTCATGCAACTATCCACTCATTTTTTCCATCAAAACACTCATGTTTTAGTTGTTCCTATATAATTATACCATGTTTGCTCTAATTTATCTATTTCTATTTTACCCATAACTTGTCCGATGGAAAGAGGTCATTTTTTTTAATATATGGTTATTTAGTTTTGCAGTGCAGGGAGATACCGTGCTGAGTATGGGTTATTGGGCTAGTCTTTTATTATGCTTATAACTTTTATGGGATTAATGGTATCACCTTTAAAAATATAATTATTTCTCGCTTTCCATAAACCCCACCATATAGATAGAACCATTGAAAGAAGATTTAAATCTTCCTGCATGCTAAACGAATCATTCCTTTTCATGAGATTTCCCCACCATTCAACTATATCCATACTCATAGTTGAATGAGTCAAGAAACTTAAATTAAAACCAAACCAAACTGCTCTAGCATGATTACATAAGAAAATAGCATGTTCCACTATTTCTTCCTTGGAATCACAAATAGGACATATAGTAGGTCCTGAACTTGTTTTAGGACCTAGCCATTTCTTCACAAGGATCAACTTACGTAGAGATTTCCATCTAAAGAGGAGAATCCTTTGGCAATCTTGGTTTTTCCAAAAACTTTTCCATTGGACCATACCAATACTATTAATAATATTCAAAGAAAAGATTATCTTATAAGCAGATTTGGTAGACATAGTTCCATTTTTAGTTAAAGGCCAAACTCTTTTATCATTTAAAATAAAACTTTGTATATAGATTTTGGTAATATCTTCCACATCCATATTATTAAAAAAATCTGAAATCAAAGATAGGTTCCAAGACTTATTGTCATTCAAAAGATCTTCAATTTTAAGGTTAGGATTAAAAATTTGGTAAAGGGGTTTTCTAAGCCCATGATCACACGAAATCCATCTTTAATCTCAAACCGATATATCTTGCTGTCTCCAATGGCCCATCCTACATGATCATTGATATAGGTAACTGCATTCACAAAACCTCAACAAAACCGAGAGTTACCTGAATTAAACTTTGCCTCCCAACGAGACTTATACGGACAATATTTAGCCTTGATAATTTGGGTGCATAATAATTCCTCATTATTTATGCATCTCCAAGCAGTTTTGGCAAGTAAAGCTAAATTGTTCTCTTTAGAATTTCTAATGCCCGAGCCCCCTTCCTCAATTGGCTTACATAATTCACTCCAATTAATAGTACGAAATTTCTTTTTATTACCCCCCCCCCCCCCCCCCCCCCAAAGTTTTCTCACAATTCTATCCAAGGGTTCCAAAGTCTAATTAGGTAATTGAAGAATTGATGTGTTATAAATAGGTAATGAAGAAACAACTGATTTGACAAAAGTATTTCCTCCGGCTTGAGATAAAACATTGGCTTGCCATGACTTAGTTTTTTTCTTAAATTTTTATATAAGGGAGTCAAAGCAATTACTTTGATTTCTCTTAAAAGAGAATTGGATTGCCAAGATATTTCTCACCCTTATCCATCATTCTATCACCTAGGATACAAGTAAGTTTTATACACCTTGGTGGACATGCTCCTTTACTAAAGTAACCTTCCTATTTATGAAAATTTACCATATGTCCTAAGATCGTACAGTAATTATCAAGAATATCTTTGATCACTCTACCATAACATGGTTAACTAGAGTTGCATGGTGTATCTCTTTAGTATTTCCTTTAGTTCCCAGGTTAAGAATAACAAGATCATCATGGACGTTGATTGTGGCCATGGTATATATATGATTCTAGGTACAATTTGAAAGATGCAGCTGTTGACGGTGGAGTTCCATTCGACAAAGCCTATGGGATGAATGCTTTCGAGTACCCTGCCACAGACCCCAGGTTCAACAACGTTTTCAATAAGGGGATGTTGAATCATACTACAATAGTCATGAAGAAGATCCTAGAGACATACAAGGGCTTTAAAGGACTTAAGGAGGTGGTTGATGTGGTGGAGGTGTTGGAGCTACACTTAATATGATCATCTCTAAGTACCCACAAATTAAGGGTATTAATTACGATTTGCCACACGTCATCACTGAAGCACCCGCGATTAATGGTAGACCTATGATCACTTCATTTATTTCCTTCAAATTTATATTATAATACAATTTATCCTCTTCGAATTTTGATTACAAGGTGTGGAGCATGTTGGGGGAGATATATTTGATAGTGTCCCTAGTGGAGAAGCTATTTTCATGAAGGTGAGTTGTTTAATTTGGTTGCTAATTAATCATGTTTCTTGGAAGTGATTATGTTGATCTATGTGGGAATATCCACAATACGCATCGCCTGCTTGACTGAAGTGCAGATGATGCAATGGAAGGCCCACTGCCGTAGGACATATGGTTTGAATTGTCGATTGTTTGGGTGACGTGTAAATCGTGGATGCCCATCATATGGTCAGCCTCCTAATTTACTGGGTTTGAGTGAAAACTTACATGATTAACATAGTCAGATTACCTGGGCATGCCCACTTTAAAGCACAATGCATTTGAAATCATTATTTATTTCAAAGCAATTTTAAGAGAGAGAGAGAGAGAGAGAGAGAAACAGAGAGATGTTGCATAGTGCTAAAAACAATAAATCTACAGACCAAACCTTAATGTTACACATTAGAATTGTTATTGCCACCACAATAGCTAATCCTGCAGTGGGGTGGAATATTATTTTACTCTAACTCTTAGTATGTATAAATTGCCAGACAAATCAACATTGGGCCCCTACAAAAGTTTTTAGCATACACTTGCATTGGGCTCCCTCAAACCCATCATGGCCTTGCTCTCTACTAAAGACGAAGAATGCTTGTATGCCATGCAACTAGCAAGCGCATCCACCCTCCCATGGCCCTGAAAGTTGCCATAGAACTCGACGTGCTGGAGATCATAGCCAAAGTTGGCCCAGGGACCCAAATCTTGTCGACCCAGGTCGTCTCTCACCTCCCAACACACAACTCAGATGCCCCGATCTACTCGGTCCAAACACGGTCCATCGTCAAAAGAGACAATGGCTGCGTGCAGAGGATCTATGGTTTGGGACCTGTGTGTAAGTTCTTCATTGAGAATGAGGATGGAGTCTCGCTGGCTCCCTTGCTTCTTTCCATCCATGACATTGTAAACATCAAGCCCTGGTAGTGTGTTCTACATAGCTTCTTCACTCCTTGGTGTTGTGCAGATAGATGTTCAATACTGAAATATTCATGCATGCCCTCACTACAAGAGGTTGCACTTTTAGCGACGTTTTTTGCCGACGTTTTCATAAAAACGTCGGTAAAGATACACTTTTGCCGACGAAAAATAAATAGTCGGTACCAATGAGACTTTTACCGACGTTTACAGTAAAACGTCGGCCAAATCACATCTTTACCGACGATTTTATGAAAAACGTCGGTAAAGGTCTCACCTTTCCCGACGTTTCTGTATAAAACGTCGGCGAAGTTAACTTAAAATCTGATAATTCTTACCGACGAATCATAAAACGTTGGTAAAATTATTATTTCTTTATTTATTTTTCTTTTTTATTTTACCGACGAAAAGGAACGTCGGTAAAATTGTATTTATATTCTTTATATTTTATTTATTATTTTGCCGACGAACACAAACGTCGGTAATAGTATACAATATTCTTTATTATTTTTATTTTACCGACGACAATAAACGTCGGCAAACGTATTTTTATAGTTTTATATTATTTACCGACGAAAAAAAAACGTCGGCCAAAGGGACATTATATTTATTTTACCGACGAAAATAAACGTCGGTAAAAGTGTTTTTATTTTTTATTTTTATTTCATTTTTTTTACCGACGAAAATAAACGTCGGCAAAACTTGCTATATTATTTCCTATTTTGCCGACGAACAGAAACGTCGGTAAAGGTATTTTAAATATTATTTATTAATTTGCCGACGAAAATAAACGTCGGCAAAACGGTTTATATTGTACATATATTTTTTACAGACGAAAAAAAAAACGTCGGTAAAATGAATATAATTAAAAGTATTTTATGCTTTTTATTTTTATTTCTGATTTTTCCGATGGAAAAAAACTTCACTAAAAGTAATTTTTTTTAAATGGTATATTTGTTTTTTCAATATAGTAATCATGTTAACCTGTTTATACACCTTTATAAAAAAACATACCTATTCGTGTACCTATATTCAATATAAAATATGCATGCAAACAAAAGTTGCTAAATAAACAAACAATCATCGCCATTTTTCATCAAATCATTTATCTCATTAAACATATATTACAATCAATAATGATACAATCACATATAAATGTCAAATATACATAAACAAATAAACTCAAAAGAATAAGACACCCTTAGAAATTTGCAACCGACCCAAAGCGTCCATCAATATGCAAAGACAAAAATAACATTAGAATCATTTCAATGAACGAAATTATAAATGAAAGATAAACATATATATATATAAATCTTTTCTTAATTTTTTCGGCAGCCTGTTTTCCAGCTTAAGTGTTGAGAATCAGACAGTTTTTTGTGTCTAATTCGTTTACCTAAAGTCCGATTTATTAGCCGTCAATTCGTACAAGTTACTTTGGCCTTAAATAAGGTACTCGTGTCGGTTTTTGATTTTTTTGGCGGCCATTTCCCGTTTCGGACCCCCGACGAGCCGTTTTCAAGCCCAAGTGTTTGGAAAATTCGATGTTTTTGCTTCTAGTTCTCTAATTGAGAGTCCTATTTACGAACCGTCAGTTCCTACAAGTCATACTAACCTCGAACGAAGTGCTCGTGCCGATTTCTGATTTTTGGGGGGGCCGTTTCCCGTTCCGGGCCCCCCGGCGGGCCATTTTTCGAGCCCAAGTGTGTTGGAAAATCCGATGTTTTTGCTCCTAAATCTCTAACCGGGAGTCCTATTTGCGAACCGTCAGTTCCTACAAGTCACACTAGCCTCGAGCGAGGTGCTCGTGCCGGTTTTCAATTTTTTTCTGGGGTCGTTTCCCGTTCCAGACCCCTGGCGGGCCGTTTTCGAGCCTAAGTGTTGGAAAATCCGATGTTTTCGCTCCTAAATCTCTAACTGGGAGTCTTATTTGCAAACCGTCAGTTCCCACAAGTTACTTTAGCCTCGAGGGAAGTGCTCGTGCCGATTTCTTATTTTTCCGAGGGCCGTTTCCCCTTTTCCGGACCTTCGGCGGACCGTTTTCGAGCCTAAGTTTTGGCACATCGTCGATTTTCGCTTCTAAATTTGTAACCGGGAGTCCTATTTGCGAACCGTTAGTTGTCACAAGTTACTATACCCTCGAGCGAACTGCTCTTGCCGGTTTTCGATTTTTTCGGGGCCGTTTCCCATTCCAGACGAATTCTTTAAAATCAGAGACCTTTACCAACGATTTTTTTTTACCGACGAAAATGATCATCGGGAAATTTATTACCAACGTTTAATTTTAGACATCGGTAAAGCCCTGTTGTTTTTTTCCTCTCCCACCAGCAAAAAAGCCCTATTTTATCCTCTCTCTTGCTTGATCTCTCTGCGCTCTCTCGATCTTCTCTCTCTCGCCCTCTTTGGTCTCTCTCTCTCTGTCTCTCTCTCGACCTTATTCTCTCCCTCTCTCTCTCTATCTCGCTCCGCTCTTTCTCTCTCTCTCTTACCCTCTCTGATCTCTCTGATTTCTTGCTCTCTCCATTCTGTCGGTCTCTCTCTGCTCTCTCTCTCTCTCGCTCTTGGTCTAATTTAGGAAAAGTAAAAATTAGAGATTATTCTGCTCGAATTAGAAAACGTCTGTAAAATCGAATTTTAGCGACGTTTCTTTGAAAACGGTCGGCAAAGTTCAATTTTATTATTAACTTGATTTTAGGGAAAATAAACATTTCTAAAAATAAAATGAAACATTATCGACGAATTTTATGACGTCTGTAAAATGAAAATTAAAAAGCGGGTCCTTTATTGACGAATTTTTTTTCTCGACGAAAATTAGCATCGAAAAATTTATTACAAACGCTTAATATAAACCGTCTATAAAATTTGATAGACCTTTTTACTTGTTTTAAATAATAAAAAATAATAATTTTGAACAATAAAAAGTCATTTCTTGCGACGAAATATAAACGTCCCTAAACGTCTCACTTCTTTTTTTTCCCTCTCCCGCCTCCAAACCCCTGTTTTCGCTCCCAGAGACTCTCTCCCTCCAAAAGCCCTCTTTCCTCATCCTCTCATTCTCGCTCTCGCTGTCTGCTCCTCTCATTCTCGCTCTCGCTCTCAACGCTCTCTCTGCTCTCTCTCTCTCTGCTCTCGCTCTCTCTGCTCTCTCACTCTCTCTGCTCTTCTCTCACTCTCTCTGCTCTTCTCTCACTCTCGCGCTCTCTCTCTCTCTCTCTCGCTCTCTCTGCTCTTCTCTCACTCTCGCGCTCTCTCTCTATCTCGCTCTCTCTCTCTCTCTCTCTCTGCTCTCTCTGTCTCTCTCGCGCACTCTCGCTCTCTCGCTCGATCTCTCTCTCTCTCTCTCTCTCTCTCTCTCTCACTCGCTCTCTCTCTCTCTCTCTCTCTCTCCCTCTCCCGCCGTCGCCCCCTTCTCTCTGGTATGCTCTCTCCTCTACTTCTCTTTTTTTTTTTTAGTTAGGGCAAAAAAAAAAAAAAAAAAAAATTTATGCCCCAGCGATTCCTTATCTCTATTCTTTCATTTTTTCAATTTTTTTCTCCCTCAGGTTTGCAATCCATCTCTCTGCGTTCTCGCTCTGTCGATTTGCTCACGATTTCTGCAGCCATCTAAGGTATGATTTTTTTTAAAATTTATGTAAATGTAGATTGTAAATGTGTTTTCATGCTTGCAGATTTTTTAGTTATTATTTTTTATGATGGTGGTGGTGTGACAGTGGCAATGGACAGATGGAGTGCTTTTTTTTATTTTTTAAAGGTTTTAGCTGTTTTGCAAGGATTTAGTACTTTGGTTGCAAAGTTTTTCTTCTTGTATGTGCATCTATTTTTTGTGTTTTGAGTTTTGATAGATGGAGATTGGATATTCGTTGCTTTGGCCAAGTGGGCGTCTTTTGCTGATTGTTGGGGGCAATGGAGCTAATGGGACTTCCTGCCCTTTAGCATGAAAAAAATAAAAAATAAAAAAAATTGGCTTCCTACCATATAATTTAGGCAGCCCCTGCTCTAATCATATATAAATTGTTAGAAGAGATTAGTTCCATTTGAGAAAATGTTCCATGGTTGAGATCTTGGGAGGTTGGGCCCTGTAATGATGGAATGGCCAGACCCTTCGAAAGAGTCTGAATACACAGCCGTCTTTCCTGTTGTTTGTGGGGGAGTGGGATGTGTAAAAACTTTACACTCTGGTGTCCAAAAATAAATTCCGCCAGTTCCAATCTTTAAATTTTACTTCAGTAAGGATTGGTCATACAGTTATATTGGAAATGTGATTGATAAGGAGATTCAATTAAGACAAATAGTAACACATGTGATTGTGTTTATCAAGTTATTAGATATGTGCTTAATATTACTGTGGACTGTCCCTTGTTGAAGTGTAATTTTAAGGATGGCACAGGGCAGGGGGGTGTTATTTATCTTGAATGATCCATTTTATCATTATGATTTATAATATGATTTAAGGCATATAATTAAAACTACATAACATTGTACCGATCAGGTTATCAGTCATGTGGTGTTACAATGAGGCAGCTCTTTTTTTTTCACTTGTGGTTAAATTCATTGAGAAAGCTACCAATAAAAAGGACTATACTTATGAGTTACAAGCACCCAACTAAATGAAAGAAAGCCCACCAAACACCTAAGAATAAGAAGAAAACTAAAATTTGCGGAAGAAAACTAATATTCATCGTGTAAAAGCAGTGTAAAAGTAACCTCCTTCTAACTAAACAAAATTTGATCCATTGTAATGCCATAAAAGAGAGGGCTCATCGACACCCAATAAGCTACTATAAATTTTATCTTTTCCATCACAGAATCAAGTAAACAAAATTTGATCCATCGAAATGCCATAAAAGAGAGGGCTGATCGACACCCAATAAGCCACTATAAATTTATAATGAACCTTTCACTAATTATCTCTAAAAAAAAAAAAAAAAAACTATGTACGGTGTTAATATGAACCTAAGAGGTACACATGGGAGGGTGCCAAGCTATGTGCATATTCTGATTGATATCCTTCTAAAAAAAACCAATTTGAGAAAATTGGCTGCCCAACCTAAATGGACTCAATCTGACTCAACCAAAACTACTCATGGACAGTGATTTTTACAATTTGGGTGGACGTAAGTCAGATGTGTTAAGATACCATTTGAGATAAATTTGTCATTTGGTTCCTCCCAGTAGCAGCTAGGTAGTGCAAATTATATTAAAGAAAGCACATTTTGTAATATCCTTTCAAGCATACTTTCTTCCTTCAAGGGACCACCTACACGAGCACAAATTCCTGCAACAGAGCCCAAGTTGAAAATGGATGGTTTCTCCAAGACAAAAAGAAAGTGAAAGAAACAAAGCCAAACATGAAAGATATGTGCATTTAACTCAATTTTCCCTTCCTCTAACCCTTACGTTATTCTCACTTGTTGTCTTGCATGTGAGACATCTAACTGTCTTGTTGGCACACAAGATCAGCATTCCAACCTTGCAATGATAGAGATTCAATCGTTTCAAAAAATAGACCCAAAGAAGAAATTAAATGTTTGAATACGTGATTTTCTCCTGATATTCAGGATCTGTATCTTATGAACATCAGTCCTCATCCTTGTAAAGTTATTCTACCCATGCCTCACACCCATGAATATGGACCAAAACGTGATAGAGACCAATACATGATTGCATCTACTCTTTTGCTTATGGGCATTCTGAGACGTTTTTGGTACTTCTTTTGTTTCTGGTTATGTGCCAGGCTCTTTTTCTTCTCAGCTTTCTAGCTAGTAAGGCCGTTACGCCTCTAATGCAATATAAGAGAACTCATCCTCAATCCTCTCTAAATAAAATCCCCTATATGCTTCATTTCATTTCGTATGAGTTCCCTTTCCAAAACCCTTCCCTTTCCTTTTCCTCTTCCTCAAATCCCAAACCCTCTCAAAGGGCTTTTTGGTGCTCGTCTTCTTGAAGAGAAGAGATGTTGCATTTATTCTTTGGGATCTTGGGTGAGTGATGTGTTTTCCATTGTTTTTTTAACTTGTATTCCATCATTCTTCTAATGTTTTTTGTATTCTTTTTGGAACAGGGAATGTGACTGGCATGTTCCTCTTCTTGGCACCTGTGTAAGTTGCAACCTATCCCATCATTGTTACTTTCTTAAATGATTTTTACCATTTTTTATTTAGCAGAGGATTTGAATTTTCGACAAAGGGATAACTGAAAATGTGAGATTTTTTAATGGAATTACCAGTAGGTCAAGATATGAACCCATGTAATGGTATATATGATTTCAGTCTTTATTGTTAATTGCAAGACATTTTGTGGAAAATGATAACCTATCCCTTTCAATGGAAGCAATTCTCTACCTCATTAGATTCAAATTTGTATTCCACAGCAGTTATAAAATTAATGCTTTCACCTATGATAACGAAAACCATGGAAAGGTAAAAGTCTACATCATGGACAGAAAATTATTCTCAAAAATTGAGGTTCATGATTTAAGAAAGTGCTCTACACGGAAGCATTCTTGGTAAAATGGTTATTCACCCCGCCAAAAAGAATTCTTGGGTACATGTTCAACTTTCTTAGAAAAAAAAAGGTGAAGACCATTTTCTCTAAAATCCATTTAGAGAGAGAAGGTGGAGAAAATATAGAGAGATAATTTTAAAACCCAATCAGCCCTAAAAAAGTACTTGCATTCACTTTTTATTAAATGTGAACCAAGAGTCTTACATCAATTCCAAAATATGTTAAAAGGAAAATGCAAGTTGAAACAGCAGACAATTTGATGTAAAACATATATTAATGGAGTGGCATAAGGTATCGGTTTGCTCCCCCACGTCTTGTGTTTGAAGTTGCTCCAAATTTACTCGGTGTACGTTTTAGTGGATTTAGCGGGTGCAACCCGAAAGATTAGTCATGTTGGGTCAAAAGCTTAGGTGATACCCACATCATAAAAAAAAATAAATAAAGAAAACACCATTTATTTGAATAAAGAGGGAAAATGCATGGTTGAGGATTAAAAGTGTTGGTTGTGATATCACTGCCCATGGGCAATTTCATCAAAAGAAATTATGTTTTCAACTATTCCTATGTTGCTGCACATAAATTCAAATCCTTGTCATTAGTCGTTAATTAATGGATTTCTTGGGTTTGTTTTTGTTTTTTTTGCAAAACCTCCTATTATAGATACAGCTATTATTTGTTCTCTTCTCTATTTCATCTTGACTTTTTTTCCTTTTTCTGTTTTTTTGTAATGGCTGCTATCAATTTTACTTTACTGGGTGACCAAATCTCATTGAGAAAAATGACATTTTCTAAATATTTTGCACCATACATGTAAAGAAATCCAAATTCATTTATTTTAAGGGTGTGCCTTTGGATGGCACTTTATCTTCTAAACTCATTTTTAATGGTTGTAGGGTTACATTTCGGAGAATCATTAAAAGCAAATCAACAGAAGAATTTTCAGGTGTCCCGTACAACATGACATTGCTCAACTGCCTACTCTCTGCTTGGTAAGCTGTGTGAAACACAAATTTATTGTTCTATCCTTGCAACATGGGCCAGGTCAAACTGAAAGCATTTGACCCAACCGAGGAGAAGCATAACTTGGGCTGGGTTTGACCCACATTGAATTATGTCAAGCTAGGATTGTCTCTTTAATGATCTGAGTCCTACTTAGGTTCCCAGCTTATAAGCAAATATATGTGTGTATAAACTATTAAGTGCTAACGCAATCATGGTTGAGTAGTATTGACACCTTGATATTGAAGTCTTTAGGGGCAGTAGTAGTATTAATCCTAGCTAGTAGACCAACTTAGCAAATAATGCCTAGAGTACAACAATAGAACTTTAGTCATTGAAGTTAGGATAGCTAAATATAGGACTTATGACAAGGAAGTGTAGCATTGCAGCCACCTCGTGCTTTAAAAAAAATAAAGACAAACAAAGAAGATTTATTGGAGCGGCTTGCTACATATAAAAAACCAGCTTCAACAAGTGTTATAATATCCTCTAATTTTATTTTCTATCTTGATTCACAACCTTTTGTGCAGGTATGGACTGCCTTTTGTCTCACCACACAACATGTTGGTGAGCACCATCAGTGGCACGGGTGCAGCCCTCGAAGCAGTATATGTAGCCATCTTCCTCTTCTATGCACCCAAGAAGCAAAGAGCCAAGATGTTGGGGCTCCTCATGTTGGTCCTCATAGTCTTTGCCATTGTCGCCTTGGTCTCTCTCTTAGCCCTCCATGACAACAAGAGGAAGATCTTTTGTGGATTTGCATCCGCCATCTTCTCCATATGCATGTACGCCTCGTCATTATCAATTATGGTAACACTTAGGATCGGAAACGGCCCGCCGGGGGTCCGAAATGGGGAACGGTCCCCGGAAAATTCGAAAACCGGCACGATTACCTCGCACGTGGGTATTGTAACTTGTAGGAACTGACGGTTCGCAAATAGGACTCCCAGTTAGAGAATTAGAAGCGAAAATCGACGATTTTCCAACACTTAGGCTCGAAAACCGCTCGCCGGGGGTCCGAAACGGGAAACGGCCCTCAGAAAAATCGAAAATTGGCACGAGCATTTCGCTCGAGGGTAATCTAATTTGTAGGAACTGACGGTTCGCAAATTGGACTCTCGGTTAGAGAATTAGCAGCGAAAATCGACGATTTTCCAACACTTAGGATCGGAAACGGCCTGCCGGGGGTCCGAAATGGGGAACGGCCCCCGGAATAATCGAAAACCGGCATGATTACCTCGCACGAGGGTATAGTAACTTGTAGGAACTGACGGTTTGCAAATAGGACTCTCGGTTAGAGAATTAGGAGTGAAAACATTGGATTTTTCCAACACTTAGGCTCGAAAACGGCCCGTCGGGGGTCCGGATCGGGGAACGGCCCCTAGAGAAAAAATCGAAAACCGGCACGAGCACCTCGCACGAGGGTAGAGTAACTTGTAGGAACTGACGGTTCGCCAAATAGGTACTCCCGTTAGAGAATTAGGAGCGAAAATCGAGGATTTTCCAACACTTAAGCTCGAAAACGGCCCGCCGGGGGTATGAAATGGGAAACGGCCTCCGGAAAAATTGGAAACCGGCACGATCACCTCGCACGAGGGTAGAGTAACTTGTAGGAACTGACGTTCGCAAATAGGACTCCCGGTTAGAGAATTAGAAGCGAAAACATTGGGTTTTCCAACACTTGGGCTCGAAAACGGCCCGCCAGGGGTCCGAAACAAGAAACGGCCCCAGAAAAATCAAAAAACCGGCACGAACAGTTCGCTCGGGGTATAGTAACTTGTAGGAACTAAACGGTTCGCAAATAGGACTCTCGTTAGAGAATTAGAAGCGAAAATTGACGATTTTCCAACACTTAGGCTCGAAAACCGCCCGCCGGGGGTCCGAAACGGGAAACGGCCCCCCAGAAAAATCGAAAATCGGCACGAGCATTTTTGCTCGAGGGTAGAGTAACTTGTAGGAACTGACGGTTCACAAATTGGACTCTCGGTTAGAGAATTAGCAGCGAAAATCGACGATTTTCCAACACTTAGGATCGGAAACGGCCCGCCGGGGGTCCGAAATGGGGAACGGCCCCCGGAAAAATTGAAAACCGGCACGATTACCTCGCATGAGGGTAGAGTAACTTGTAGGAACTGACGGTTCGCAAATAGGGACTGTCGAGTTATCGACGATTTTCCAACACTTGCTCGAAAAACCGCTCGCGGGGGTCCGAAAGGAAATGGCCCCCCAAAAATTTGAAAATCGACGAGTTCCGGTTGAGAATTAGAAGCGAAAATCGACGATTTTCCACACTTGGGAAGGTTCGAAAACCGCTCGTCGGGGTCCGAAACGGGAAAAGGCTCGAAAAATTGAAAATCGGCACGAGCATTTCGCTCGAGGGTAGAGTAACTTGTAGGAACTGACGGTTCGCAAATTGGACTCTCGGTTAGAGAATTAGAAGCGAAAATCGACGTTTTCCAACACTTAGGATCGAAAACCGCCCGCCGGGGGTCTGAAATGGGGAACGGCCCCTGGAAAAATCGAAAAATCGGCACGAGCATTTCGCTCGAGGGTAGAAGTAACTTGTAGGAAACTGACGGTTCGCAAATTGGACTCTCGGTTAGAGAATTAATCGACGATTTTCCACACGCTTAGGATCGAAAAACGGCCCCGCGGGGGTCGCTAACGGAACGGCTCGCGAAAAAAATCAAAAACCAGCACGATTACCTCACTTCAGGTATAGTGTAGGAACTAATGGTTCCACAAAATAGGACTCTCGTTAGAGATTAGAAGCGAAAAATCGACGAGGCTCGAAAACGCACGCGGGTCTGGAATGGAAACGCCACCATTGGAAAAGAGCATTTTCGCTCTGATTAATTGTAGGAACTGACGGCTTCGCAAATTGACTCCCGGTTAACGAATTAGTAACGAAAAACGACGAATTCTTAACACGATTAGGCCGCCAGAGGTCTGAAATGGGAAACGCACGAGAAAAATCAGCACGATTACTCGCACGAGGGTCAAGAGTAACTTGTACTGAATTTAGGACGGTTAGAGAATTAAGAAGCGAAAATCAGATATCTGGTCCTAACGAATCGCGGAAAATCGAAAACCGCAACTGATCACTTTCAGGGTTGAGTAACTTGTTGGAACTAACGTTTATATTATACTACGTTGAGAATTTATCTTTCCAACACTTATAATTCTGGATGGGTCCTTGGAAAGATTCTAAAATGGGCAGCACTGCGCTCGAGGCGACGCTAACTTGTCGGACTGACGGTTCGCTAAATCGCACCTCCCGGTCGAATTAGACTCGCTAAAAACGTTTATTCTTAACAGTTCATTTCTATATGTTATCGGAAGTCGTAAACGGGAAACTATCATTCGGAATGCCCAGAATTCAGAAGATGAGTGATTTGATGCTCAAGGCGATGGTACTTGCATGCAATATGATTGGTTAATGATGAACCAGATATAAACTGGTTAAGGAAAATTATATGAAAATACCGACCTAAATCTTTACACTTAGATTTATTATATACGATGTTTATTTCATTTATAATCAGTGAGAATTCACCGCGAGACTATCTAACGTCGGTAAAAGTCATTGCAGATTGATGGACGCTTTACCGACGGTTGCGGACTAGGTAAAATGATTTTTGGGTCGGTTTGCAAAACACGCTTAAATGCGTTTTGGTTTTTTTAGTTTATTTGACGACGAATAATAACATTTATATGGACAGATATCATTATTAATTGTATTATATGTTACCGACGAAAATAAACGTCGATGAAACAATGGCATTGGTTATTTGCATGCATTTTTAGTTACCCGACATGAATATAAGGTGCAAACTATTTTTTTAATTTTCTATATATTTTTTACCGACGAAAAAAACGTCGGTAAAGTGGTTTTAATTTTTATTTATTTTGCGTTTTCTTTTGCCGACGAAAAGACACGTCGTGAGAAGTTAATTTATTTTTGTATAATAAATTTACCGACGTTTTGAAACGTCAGTAAACGTAAAATAAGCGTCGGTAAAAAATCGACTTTTGCAAGACGAAATTATTTCGTCGGTAAAACTTTGTCCACGACTTTTTACCGACTCTGTCCGACGACAAATTATTTCGTCGTACAGGGTTTTTACCGACGTTTTATGGGCTTTTGGCGACGAAAAATGCGTCGCTGAAACTGCAGTTGTTGTATGTGCCTGAAAAGAACTTGCTGTTCAAGATGGTGTCGGAACGTACTCGTCGAGAACTTGTGCGTTCCGAGTGAGGTAGATCGCGAACTCGTTGCAAATGCTCTCAGATTTACTGGATAAACAAGCAATGGTTCTCATCTCCCTTATATAGAGCAATCCCTAGGAGACACGACTACTACGGACTCCATCCCTCCTGGAATCCCACATCTCCTGACCAGCGTGGGAATTCTGCCAGCTAGGAGTCTGAACCTGATCCAAACTCTACCACCAAGAGTTTGATCATTATCTGACTCAACCAGATCAAGACTTATTGGGAGTTCATCTACGGCACACCGCCGGGCTCGATCTGTGTGGGCCCAATGGCAGTTGTGCCACACAATTTTCCTAACAATCTCCCACTTGGCACGAATGCCATGTAAATCAAACGTGCCAACGTACATCAACATATACTCCAATCCATACACACATCCGGCCTAGTAAAGCCTTAATCAAGGAATACATGTCAATTGTACCTGTGGGATTCTCGAGATTGAAATCTTAAGTTTGTCTCTCACATTTTAAGTATACAGATATCACAATTTAATATCTTGAGGGATTGTGGAATTATGGTTCCATTCATCGATGTAATGGCAGACTCATAACATTTGCACCGGCTCATCGGTTCTTACCAACTTCAAATATCCATGAAGAGATACAACCTGATGGCCACTTGGTTTACTGCATGCAGGTTGTATCACAACTTTGTTCTCAACAGAGCTACCAATCAGTTTTCTTTATACCAGAAAATCTAGACCTTTGCCAATGGGTTAAAATATAACCAGACATGGACTCCCTCTCGTCCAAGTCATCATCCCAAGAGGCAACCATACAACCATGTAGTTCCAAGACAACAACCGTGCCACAAAAAAATGATTTAATAAATGTTTTTGATGTACCCAGATTCCTCTTATTCACTTGCCATAACAGGTACTCTCAGATAACTTTAGGAATCTAATTATGAGACCAACGGCCATCCATTTCTAATCTCATAAATCTGGAATTACAACATTTTATGCACGATGAGGATGTCATGCATTTTGCACCTCCCACTATCCTCGAGTAAGGCTTGTCTCAAGTCATGAGCATGTCCTTCTCACTAATAGATCCCGATTGTTGGACAATTTCACACATACAAATAGGAGTGTCGATTGGCTTGCACATCTCCATATCCAACTGTTTTAACATAGCGCCTACTCGAACCCATGTGACAAGTCCGTACCAGATTCGGCTTACATGGTTGCTGCATATGCCCAGTACATCATGCTTCAACCTATGTTTTCCATCTCGAATCAAGACTTCAACACTGTTGCTTGGAGATTGCTTCAATTCGCCACCAACAATCAATATGTCATCTAATGACAAATATATATAATTTCTCCCACTGCTTTGACCTAATTGCATATCTTATATGCTGGGGATTAACTAATTTCACGTATGGCCTCGTGAAATTCCTATTTAAAATGATTTGTACACATTATCCTCATGATCTATGCACCACTAAATCCGCAGATTACATGTAAAGTTTTCTTACTTCTTGCCGTTAGGAACCCCTCCTTTACATTCACCAGGTGCAATTACAGATTCTCACAACCAACCATTGTCCTTAGGATTCACACGAATAGGATTTATGCCCGGAGAAATAATCTCCATGTAATCAAATCCTTCCTTTCTAAATCCTTGTACCACCCATCGTGCTTATCTACCAATCTGTAATTATCATTATCTTGTAAAGAACTCATAGCCTTTCAATCCTTAATTGGATCGACCAATTACCAAGCTTGGTTCTTATTTTGTTTTCACATCCATAGTATACGGTCATTCCCCATATTGCATAGATTGACAATGAATGACAGATTAAGATCTTGCACGACTTTTACCAAATATAGCTGCATCAATCATCCAACCACGTCGAATGTTATCAATCCTATAGGACTCCCAATAACCCGGGTTGTTCATTGTCAAGTGGGCCCTGGCCAGGACTTACACTTCCAACGCTGCCAACGTTGAAACTCCCACTTTCTGCACACCCTCCATCCTCAGAGATGTTGCGGTGCGTCTCTAGGGTTTGTATGGGATCCACAGGAAGCACACATTCCGACCTTTGGTTTAATCCGATATTCGTGATTAATCACATGATATCCCTTTGGATGATTCAATTTTCTAACGAAAGAATGATCTTCTTCGTTTCCATTTGCAATTGGTATTATAATTGTGGCCCGCAATATTTGTGTACAACACATCCCCATAATGTCATTGGTCAAGTTTTAGGTTTAGCACCAGTCCATAATTCATAAATGGATCTTTGGACTAAATTTAGGAGGTGTCTGACTCAATATATATTGTGCACTCAATAATATCCCTCTTACAGCACACAGTGGAAGATACGTGTGGTTAACATGATTTAATATATCCAAACATAAAGTGCTTTAAAATTTCCAACCACACCATTTTTAGCTGAGGGGTGTATAGAATCAAATATAAATATATTATCCTCTCCATGCACAATATATTTGAATTGTTCATAGGTATACTCCCACTTAACGGATCTCATCCATTAATTTTAGCCCTATTGGTCCATGACTCAGCAGCATACCACTCAAAGCATTTTACAGTGCCTCAACTTATATCATATTAAATAAATTTAAATGTATTTGCTAAAGTCACCAATCGGAGTACAAATCACTCCCACCCATTTAAATTTGGACAAATAAAACTGTCAGTATATTTTAGAGTATATGATATTATTCAACTACAGTTCTAGTTATTCCGAAAAAGTACATATAGTCATTTTCCACCCAGACATGGTTCCAATATACCAAGGTAAGGTAAATGTATCATTCCAACCAGTGTATTTATTCTGTCTTTGTTGATGTGTCACGTTTTCAATGCCATAAGTGTGCCAAACCACACATCCAGCAAATATAGAATAATTAAAACTAGAAGATTTATACATTACAAGCTATATCAAGCAAGTAAATATCATCTCAAAATAAATAAAAATGTAACAGTCGCCATGCATGCAAATCACAACTTATTGCCTCAGAACATATTTCCTTAATCTATTCTATCACCAGTTGAGCCACGAATTTACTCATTAGAGAGTAGTAATTAGTAAAGCATCCCCAAAATAAAACAAATTGGATTTTCAGAGTTAAATGTAATTTATTTGACTCATGTCATTTTGAAACATATAAAAATTTGTTTCATATTTATAGATGCTTACAATCTCCAGATTTTTTCATGAATTCAAAAATTCAATTTCATCATAAAGATCACATGGAAAACCACAAATCGATCCACCAGATCCGTTCTTACACCTTCATCAGATCCACCGTTATATGACTATAACCTTTGTATCTGATCACTATGTTGTCTATCTCGTCATATTCTCATGTCCCCTTGATTTAAATAAATTATTGTTATTTCTTGCTTCAAATTTCATTGAAATTTAAATATTTGAGAGGCTTGGGACTTAAGAGATATGCCCCCACTAAAGTAGAAGACCATGAAATAGACATAGAATTGGAACACATTGATCAATTAGTTTTCCCATCGTGGTCAACACTTTATTAGTGAGCCAATCAACCTAGTTGTCAATCATGCATCCATCAGGCAATTAATAGTACATGCTGCATCACATAATATTTTTCATCCGAGATCTAGTAGTTTAACAAAATTTAAACCACTAACCCGAGATCATGTCTTTTTGTGTCGTTGGATTGTGCTCACATACTTTCAATCAAGTCCACTACCCCTTGATCCATAAACTAAATATTTAGCGGATCAATTATTATACCCCCACTACACAAGGTAATGCCCAAATTACCATTAAATGATGCCGCAGTGGTCGTAAGGTTTTATCAAAAGAAAATATGAGTTGGATCTTATCACAACAAATAAACACACAAATCCGACATAGGGCACTCATCCGATATCTCCACACAAGTGAGTTCTTCTAGTTGAAGATATCGCACAAGTAATACAATGCAGATTGTATAAGACATATCCAACACATAAATAAAAAAGAAAAGCCAAGACACCACTGACCATGATTGCTGACCAAAAACTTTTCTAACCATTGGATTATCAATCGTTCACTGCTTCTGCATAGATCTCGTTGCCAGGAGTCCGTAGGCGCAAACCGATCGTCCATCAAAGCTTAGATGACTCAGATATCGCGCAACAAAATTCTAATGTTAAAGATGACTGCAACAGGTCCGAAAAATATCCGACCATTGGATCCCAAATTTGTCAACGCCGCTAGATAGTGCTCGTCACCATGATTCTGCATAACCAAACAGCTTGTCCATCCGAATCCAGATGAAAAAGTCATGGATGGTCAAAGTTGTTGTCTGGCCATTGATTGGGCCGGCTAGCGTCTGCAACAAGTCAGCTCTTTGCTGGGCTTGGATCAGGTCGGGTTGCAATAGGGTGTGGTCCGCCCTACCTCACCTGCTCGAGTCATCTGATCTCTCAATCCAAGGCTAATATGCAGAATTTCTCAAAATTATAGTTAATACATTCAAGTTCCGGCTGATAAAACAAATCACACTCTTTAAGTGGTGGGATAGGTGTAATAAACCATATACATACCTAAAAGCTTAAGCTGATAGGTGGAAGGCCCATATAGGTATATTAAGATATGTCAAGTCTATTATTTAGGCGGCGATGTGGGATGTGGGACTTCCCAACAATAGGGCATCCAAAGATCAGTGCAATTCAATACTCGCTCTTCTACATTGTATTTTAGAATGTAATTAGATTTCTTCTCGCCTTTGTTGTGCATGGGCCTATTTTGCAAGCAGTACATATGTTTTCTCAATTCAGGTGGGTCCCAGTTGAATGCAAACCCGGTTTGATATATAACTCGTTTGACATCATATTTTCATGTGAACTAGGTACCACATGAAAGATGCAATTCTTGAAGGAGGGCTTCCTTTTGAAAAGGCCCATGGCATGAATCTGTTTTGAGTACCCCCAAAACAAAAACCCGGTTTAATAGAGGTTTTCAAACAGAGCCGATGTTGCAATTCATTCAGTTGTAGAACATGAAGAGATGCTGGAGACAGTACAAGGGCTTTGGAAGGGTAAAGGAGGTGGTTGAATGTGGGAGGCGGTGTGGAGCTATGCTTAAGCGATGATTAATCTCTAAGTATCCTCACATTAAGGGAATTAATTACGATTTGCCTTCATGTCATTGCCGATTACCGCAAACATTATCCAGGGTATTGAGAGATTTGTTTACGCGAGCCAGCATAAATCTTTCTTTCCCTCTGTTATTCTCTGCTCTGTTGGATTGCTGAGAAGTGGATGAATGATAATTTTTGCCAGGCATAGAGCATGGTTGAAGGTGCATAATGGTTTGATAGCATTCAAGTGGAGAAAGCAATTTTTCATTTGAATGGTGGGTTTGATAGGGTTTTTTTTTAAAAAAAAATTATTT
>QPKB01000006.1:17135032-17171568 GCA_003546025.1 Camphora micrantha | reverse complement strand
CTATTAGCTTTTAATTTACAGTTTGTATTCACTACAAAGAAAAATTTTTGTGGATTCATTGACAACTATTCAGTGGGGGAGGTACATATTATCACTGAAAGAACCGATCGTGACAAGGAACTTTTTTATTGTCACATATAAATAGTCGTCACGTTTCACTTCAGTGACAAAAAATATATTATCACAAAATTAAAATAATTCAGTGATAAAGTGCTTAGATCGTCACTTAAATGTTGTCGCTAAATTTAAATCAAAAATTTTTGTCGCCAAAATACACCGGACGACTTGTTTTTGGCGTTAATTAATTATCCCGCGCTTTTTTTAATTCTCCCGCGCTGCCCTAGCCCACCGCTTTCCCTCTTTTCCCTCACTCACTTCTTTCTTTCCTCTCCTCTCCTCTCCTCTCCATTCCATCTCTGGATCGTCGTCCAGAACCCATGTGCCCTAGCCACCATTTCCCTCTCACTCACTGCTCTCCTCTCTCTCCTCTCCTCTCCATCTCTCTGGCATCGTCGTCCAGAACCGCGCTGCCTAGGCACCTTTCCCTCTTTACCCTCACTCACTTCTTTCTCTCCTCTCCTCTCCTCTCCATTCACATCTATGATCGTCAGTCCAGGAAACCCATCTCCTCTGATGCTTTTCCTATCTCTCCGTCTCTCCCACAGTCGCTCCTCTCCATCCCTTTGTATCTGCTCCTCTCTCTCTCCGAGTGCGCTCCTCTCCAGATAAAGACCGTCGTCCTCTCA
This sequence comes from Camphora micrantha, assembly GCA_003546025.1. Lineage (NCBI taxonomy): Eukaryota > Viridiplantae > Streptophyta > Magnoliopsida > Laurales > Lauraceae > Camphora > Camphora micrantha. The sequence goes on along the minus strand of QPKB01000006.1, from coordinate 17,170,822 downwards.
TCTCCAGAACCCATCTCCTCTCATTCCTTTCTTCTCTTCCCTCCTCCCAGGCCGCACGACCCTCTCATCGCCAGCGCGCGAAAAGGACCGCGGACACCAGCAGAGCTTTCATCTTCCTCTCGCGCCGCCGGGACGCCTTCCCTGCACAGGTACACCCTCCCTCTCTGGCACTCCGCACACACCGCATGTCGATTCCCTCTCCTCTCTCTTTCTTCTCTGTTCTCTCATCTCCCTCGTTCCCATTCTCTCTGTTATCCTCTCTGTCTCCTTTCCTCCTCCCTTCTCTCTTCTTCTCTCCTCCCCCTGTCTCCCTCGCCTGCCCACAGCCTGCACACCACTCCCTCTCTTCCTCGGTTCTCTCCTCTCTCTCCCCCCTCGCTCTTCTTCCTCCCCTTTTCCTCTGCCCTCTCCCTGTTTCCTCTGCTCGCCTGCGCCAACCTGCACGCCCTCCCTCTTCCCTCGGTTCTCTCTCTCTTCTCTCTCCCCCCCTCTCTCCTCTCCCTCTCCCCTTGTTCCTCTCCCTCTTCCCCTGTCAGTGCTTGCCCCACCCACTCCCATTCAATACTCCTGTTCGTTGCGCCGAACACGTCACTGTTCTACTGCCACACTTCCACCGTAGATTTCCACTCGAAGGAATCATCCCAGATCGTCCATCTGAGTAGACTCACACATACAGATCCAGATTGGCCATTTGAATGGAAGATTGGAGATCGTAAACCCGTCTGAATTCATACTCTCTCTGTTCTATTCAATCCAACTCTGCATGCTACATTTTTGGGCAGAGAAATCTGTGAATCCAATCGATCATTCATTTCCTGTATTCGGAAAGACCATTGGAGACTTTAAAACTGTTTGTCTGCCTATCTATCTATAAATCTCTATTGGAATGTGTTTTGCCTTCGATTAACGCACATGACCTCCAACACGAATCCTGAATTTTAATTACTAAAACAGCCTATCAAAATCTCCTTCCATAGGACCTCTCATCTCCTCTCCCACTCTTCTCTCTTTAAGTAACTACCCGCATAACTTCCCATTAAAAAAAAAAAAAATCCCACTTTATAACTAATCTCCTAATCTCCCTACTCCAAATAAGGGATCCCACCCACAATTATCAATTACTTTGCTCTGTCAACGTCTACAGAGGCCTTGCCCTTTGCACAACGCCCAAACGGTACTCTTCTCTCACATATATTCTTGCTCTCCTGTGTCTTTACATCCATAATCCCCATCTTTTAATTGATGATTTTTTAAGGAACTCTTTTCTGTTCTACTGTAATTCTGGAGTTGAAGGAATGTATGATTTTTGGTCAGAGATGTATGTGAATATCAAGGTCCTGTGCTTTTTCGGAAATGGAAATGGTTTTAGGGCCAATATTCATTATCCAGTAGAGAATCCACTTTTGACACTCAACTGTAATGCAAAATGATTGTCTTGTTGATTATGAGATTTCGGGGAAAAAATCTTATGCAGGTTTTGCACAAACAGGTTTATGCCTCAGCGGTGAGAATTGAATGAGTTTTTCTGCCCAATCCCGTTTCTTTGAAGAGAACCATTAAGTGTGGTCTCAACCTGCTGAGAAATTTTGTGTGCGTCTTTTATTACAATCAAGTTATGTGCTTTGGTGAGAAATGGAATGAACGGTCGTTTTTCACACCATTCATTTTCTTTCATTGCTAATAATTTCAAGTTATTGTTCAATCTTATTTGATACTTACGCTACGGGGGGAACACTGACTTCAAAAGTAAAACCATCCATTAAAGGATAAACATTGCAATTTGACACAAGTGTGAACCAGCCCTAAAAAGATTCAACTATTAACCTAACTCTGTATATACTACTCCTAAGCTTAGGATCCGAGTACAACATCAAATAATAGCAAGAAATCCAAAAAAAAAAAAAAAAGGAAACCAAAAAACATTAAAAAAATACCAAATACCCTAAAAAGACCTCTCTCTCTCTTTATTTTCTACCCAGACACTTGTGTTATTATCCTAACAACGCTAAAAAGACCTCTCTCTCTCTTTATTTTGTTTTATTTTTTTTCCCTCACTTGAGACTCTATTTGATCACATTATAATGTCGCTCACGTGAGACTCTATTTTAATGAAATATATTGGAGACCATAGCTGTAAGTGGGGAGTTTTGCCAGTTGATTTTTCAGCATTCGGCAATCTATAAATTAATTATAATCAGTTCAATAATCTTAAATTATTATACTACATAGTTTTGTTTTGTGTATTTGTTTGCAGAAATCTATTTTTAATAAGTTATACACGTTATTTTTTTTTTACGTAATATTAGTTATATATGGCAATGATTTCTGATTATTGCTTGTCCTGTAGGATTTTATTGGGCTATACTAAATGGACAAGTCTTGGATGTCATTGAATCGGTTTTTCTATTGCATACGGGGAAAGGGGTTGAAAGTTTTTTGATGTTTTGCCAAGAAAGAAGTTTTGGTGAACTTTAAATCCCATGCCAATGTCCATGCAATACATGTGGGAAATCTCAATAAATTTTGTAGCTAAGGATGTTTGAGTAGCCATCTTGGTTTTTTCATGGTATCGATCGAAGTTATACTAGGTGGATATGGCATGGAGAAGAAAAGTATCTCCTAGTGGAAGCTCCCTCAAGTGTGGGCCTTTAAATAGGTCCACCCCAACACCATTTTTGGAGAAGTGATGTCCCAGATGATACTACACCCCCAGATGATGCTGCAAGCACATTAAAATTGGCTTCAACCTGCTTGTGACCAGTTATTCCCAATCTAAATCCTGAAAGTTTTCAAAAAATTATTGGCAGAAGGCTGAGGAACCTTTTATACACAGGTTGTCTCTAAAAGGTTTACCCAAATTATCTGCAGTATTTAACATTGTTTCAATGAGAAAGCGAGGAGTGGGTGGCTGACATAAGCTTTTCACGGTTGTTGAAAAATCAATTAGAGACATGCTAACCCGACGATAATAATTTACTGCCCCGAAGTATGAGAGAGGTAAAAAAAGACATTGTCCTGTGTATGGGATGAGCTATGAGAAGATAGACGCATGTCCGAATGATTTGCGTGCTCTTATAGAAAGGGATCTGATAATGAGAATAAAACTAGTTGCCCTACTTGTGGTAGAGTCAAGATATCAAAAGTGAATAAGAACCTGACTGAGCAACGTATAAGGGGGTGCCGACAAAAGTTTTCTATGGTATTTTCCACCTATCCCTAGGTTTAAAGAAATTATTTCAGTTCGGTACAGACATCGAAAACAGATGACTTGGGCACGCTGATGAGAGAATGGTTGACGATAAGATTACGCCACCCAGCTGACTCCCGCATGGGAAGTTGGTAGATGAATAAATGGCCGGAGTTTTGCACAAGAGCCAAGAAATTTGCGCTTAGCACTTTCAGCAGATGGGGTCAATCCGCATGGTTCGATGAGCAGCCAAGTAGGCAGTTGTTTGGCCAGTAATGTTAGTCACTTACAATCTCCCGCCTTGGCTGTACATGAAAAGAAAAGTTTCTGATGTTAACGATGTTGGATATCAGGTCAACGACAACACTGGGAAGCGACATCAGTGTTTACCTAGAACCATTAATCGATGACTTGAAAACACTGTGGAATACAGGGGTTAAAGCTCATGATGCTTACCGACAAGAGGTTTTTACATTGAAAGCAGTGTTGTTGTGACCATTAATGATTTTCCAGCTGCTTATGGTGAATTTGTCATGGTTGGTGTTGTAAAGGGCTATCATTGGTTGCCCCATATGTGGCGAAGAGACACGACTCATGCAGATATAAACATTCGAGGAAGAATGTTATATCATGGCCCATCGAATGTTCCTTCCAGAAGGATCATCGCCTTTCGGAAACAGAAAAAAGCATTTAATGGTGAGAAGAGTTCGATCAGCACCAATTCCTTTGACTGGTGAAGAAGTGGGCAAAAAAGGTTAATGGAATCAAAACCTGTGGGGGAAACCATACCAAAGAGAAGCCCAGACAAAGAATAAAAAATCAAAAAAATCAACTTCATTGAAGAGGAAGCGAGTGGAAGATGTTAGTGATGATGATGGTGCTAGAATTTGTTGGAAGAAGAAATCAATTTCTCTTGACACCCGACTACTGGAATACTTGCTTTCTTCGAGCACAACTTGGATATCATGCACATAGAGAAAAATGTCTGTGAGCAGTCTTATTGGAACCTTGTTGAATATCCAGGTAAAACAAGATGGACTGGAATAGTCGCCTTGATTTGCAGGATATGGGTTTAAGGGATGAACTGGCACCTGATGTAAGTCAAAATAGAGCGTACTTACCACCAGCTTTGTTTCTCATTATCCAAAGAAGAGAACTTCAGTGTGTGTGAAACATTGCATACTAAAAGTTCCAGATGGAATACTCATCAAATTTCAGAGCATTGGTTTCTATGCAAGACTAAAGTTGCGGGGTAACTGAAATCTCAGATTGTCATGTGTTGCATGTCCAGCAATTACTTCTCTGTGCTATAGCGATCCGTCCTAAGCAAACATTGAGGGTTGTACTTATCAGATTTTGCTCATTTTTTATGAATATGTCGAAGGTAGTAGAATGTACCTCGATTGCTGAAGTTTCAGAAAGAAGTGGTGTCACCTTGTGGTTTGCTAAATAAATATTCACCACCATCATTCTTTGATATATGGTTCATTTAAACTTGTCTATCCTCGTTCGAGAGAGTGCAGATTGGGGGGCCCTGTTTGTTGCGATGGATGTTGGATTTTGAGAGTATTAATACCTTAAATATCTCCTCAGTAACAGATTTACTAATTAAATTATTACAAGTAATCAATGGTTTTACTATTTTTAGGTATATGTCTATTTTAAAAGCAAGTAAGAATCGACCGTCCAGAAGGTTCATGGCAGAAGTGTATATTGCGAGAAAGCGGTTGAATTTTGTAGTGAGCACTCTCTGGATTGGATGCAGTTGGAATTCCACCATTTGAAGATATAACTTACCTGAATTGTGACCGGAAAGAATCTCCAGGAGGTGATTTTTTGAAGTTTGATGCTAAGTCCTGGAGCAAGCACATTGTATGTATTGCACAACACAAGTGTTTGCTCAACCCTATATTGAGGTAATTACATTTTAACTTCTTGACTTACAATTAAAGCGTTACACTAGTTTTAGAGCTAACATGCGGTTCGTATGGAAAACTAAGCAGGAGACACATGAACCACCTAAAGAAAACATTCCTCGGCAGTCCAAAATTCAGAAATGGTTAAAGATGAACATAACCCATTCTTTTAGTTCTTGGCTTAAGAACGAGATAACAATTGTCAACTGTAAGACTCGTGTTGTGTCTATTTTACTAAATGTGACTAATTTTCTTAGGAACACAGGGTTTTGAAGATCGGCGTGTCACCCGTAACAACATCTCAGAAATCTTGAGATGGGTATCACAAGGTCCTCGTATGCATGTTATGAAATATCATAATTATACCATTAATGGTTGTTATTTTACCACCAAGGATCGTGATGCTTCACGTGTCACCCAGAATAGTGGTGTAAGTCTAGTGGCCACAGCGATGAACGTTTCTAGTGCAAAGGATAATAATCCTGTTTTCTGCGAATCAGGGTACTATGGTGTTATTGTGGAAATATGGTTGATTGATTATAGTCATTTCAAAATCCCATTGTTCAAGTGTGATGGGTTGACAACAAGAATGGCTTTAAGGTAGATGAGCCGGGATTCACCATAGTTGATCTTTCTAGAATTGGTTTATAAATCTGATTCTTTCATTTTAGCCTCTCAAGCAAAGAAAGTCTTCTATGTACCTGATCCAGTTCAATCATAAATGGTCCATTGCTCTAGCAACTCCTGAAAGAACCTATAATGTTTGATGACAATGAAGAAGTCCTCTTTGATGCTGGCATTGAAGATCAAACTCGTCCTGAAGTAATGCAAATATGATGAACCATTGGATGCTATAAATGAATCTGAGGCAATGTACACGCGTGAAGATCATGAGGGGACTTGGACTGACATTTATATTTGAAAATGTATTATAATCATGTTTTTTGTGTAAGTGTTTCTTATTGCTAAATATTCCCTTATGTACTTGTTGTAAGAAAGCATATTTGAAATGATGTCACACTTAGTGGTAGTGTTAGTATGCTATGCATTGCATCGTTGTATGTATTTCCTATCACATGACATACACAATATATTTATTGATATGTATTTTTTTTTCACAGCTAGTAATGGATCCAGAAAGGAATGGTGAATCACAGGACAACATAAGTAAGTTGGTCAACCCCGCATTCAAAAAAAAAGGAAAGCTAGGGGGACAACTTTAATGCTTGAGTTGACGAAGAATTGGGATGGAAATGTAATTACTGTTGAGTATGATCAAAAGGGTAGGCCTACACCAGAGAAGTACGCAGGAAAAATAGCTGGTTACGAAGGGCTTTGGTAAGAGTGATGTCCCACTTAACGCATTTAGTGATTGGCGTAAATTGAAAGATCTTAGGAAGGCAGCTGGAAAGAGATTTATGGGCTACAATGAAGGTAAATAAATATGTGCTTTCCTATTACTTTTGGAAGACCTTATAATAATATGTGCCTTACTAAGCTATTTGGTGTGAATAATATGTGTATCTTGTGTTGTATTAATTGTCACAATATTACGGGAAGTTGCTTACCACTTAATTCATTTGGTATAGACGAGATTTTGTGTTGGATGAAAATACGAGGGCTCAAGTTATATCTGATATGGCCTCAAGTGGAGGACGTTCAAGACAACTCTGACTACTAAGTATATACTTCCATTCAAAGATAATCCCGAACTACTTGTGGAGCCACCTACGAAGTATAAGTTTATCGACAAATTAGTTTGGACTGGATTTGTGCAATCAAGGTTGACTCCAGAGTTTCATGTATGTATCTACTTTTATAGATTACTTTTTTTTTATTGAACATTTTGTTACTGTCTTATATGCATACATAGCCAAACGGCGACACTCACTGTCTTATGTGCTGATGTATGTATGTTAATGTCTTTTCTTCTTTGTAATTTTAAGGAGTTAAACATTCTACAATCTAAAAGGCAGTCCAATAATGTGTATACACACCGACTAAGCAGATCAGGCTATGCGGGTCTTGAAGAAGATATTGTAAGTACATTTAGTATAGAACTATTTTAAATAGTTCCTTACAGTTGAACTAAACTAACTTAGATGTTTAATTGTGTTTTCATTATTTCATGTATAGAAAAAAAATGTGTAGAGAGACAGGGCATTTTCGTTGATCATGAGGATAGAGTGTCAAATGGAAAATGCAACTAATGGTGATGCAACTAATGGTGAAGGGGCAAGTCAGCTCCAAAAGTTTGGCAAGATTATAGAAAAGATGATGAAATCAAGTCAAATAAGTATTCCACTTGAGAAAGGGGTATTTGAAGAAGATATAGAATTCAATTATTTTTTGAAATCTGATTTGTTAGATCTTTGTAACATGAAGAAGCTAGAGGTTAACTCAATGACTGCATACCAAAGGTAAACTATTTGTCTTTTCCTAAGAACTATCAGTCTTTAATATATTTGATGTTATGACCATTTTATTTACCTTATTTCTTTAGGTTTCTCTATGATCGATTTGAAAATTCTCGAGCAAGATATGGGTTTTCCCATCCTGCACATTTCAATGATTTTGGAGACAAAGAAGAGATGAAACGCAACATGATAAAGAGAATGAAATGTGCAAAAAAGGACCAACTGATTTTTGTTCCATACTCCACCATGTAAGGGTGTACTATATTTTCACGTGTCTTCAATTTATCTTAGTAGTCATTTTATATCCACTTGTGTGTAATTAAATCTTATTTGTCATTTAATCCGTCCGCTTTTATGGATTTAGGGGTCATTGGCTTCTATTAGTCATTGATATGAGATCAATGGAAGTGTTCTGGTTGGACTCCTTGGTACGAAAGGTTGTTGACTTGAATGTAAAGTTCATAGTGAATGAGTGAGTAGTTCATTAATTCTTATTGTTCATTTGTTTTCAAGGCTTCTCTTTTAAATTACTAAGTCTTAATGGATGTCGTTGTGTGAAGTGCGATGAAAGTGGCAGCTATGGAAATGAGAAAAAGAATTAAAGGAAATCCAACTTGGGAATTGGTGAAGGTGAGCAATGAATAATTGTGTTTATGATATCACACATACTTCCTAATCCTTTTTGTATGTTTTTAATTTATGGTCTCTATGTAGTGCCCTAAGCAAACGGGGGAAACGGAATGCGGGGTTTATGTAATGAAATTTATGAAGCACCTTATGGAAGATCCTCTCGTGTCGTCAAAATCTAAGTTGAAAGAACTTGGGGAGGCATCGACATATGGCGACGAGGAGCTTAATGATTTACGTTTGGAGTTAGTTGAATACATTTTAGATTTTATCAACAATGGAGAATAGGTACATTCTATGCTTTTCCCTCTAAATTGTCATGAATGCATGTTTTGTCTTTCTTCATGGAATAGGGGAAGTGTCAATACTATGATTGACTGATTTGTATGCTTTTCTTCAGCAATCCTTAGAGGTAGTAGTGGACTTATTGTTTAACTATGGAGGTTAATGCAAACCAAAATACGAAATTATTGTCTTGTCCCTGGCCTAACTAGAATTACCATTGTGTTTTTTCATTGCAATTTTGGCTATCATGGTTTGTTTTCAAGTTTGAATTAACCATGGGTAAACTGTGGAGGCTGGCTGTAGTAAGAGGGCATTTTCATACTTTTGAGTAGTTCTAATGAAAACTGGAAGAAGTGGTTAGAAAGCCTTTTTTCGCCTTGAACACTGGTCAAGGTGGCTGACCAATATAGCCAGGAGGGTTTTGGTGGTTGTATTTATAAACCAAAAAAGGAGGTGGATGTTTGTGAACATAAGACAAGGCAAGTGGTTACCTGTAAATTTTCTCTTTGTCATAGTGATTGTTAATTCTGAAACTAACATCCATAGATAAAGCTGTCCACCAGACAACAGGTTGGTGCTAAGCCTAAAATCCAGTTCACATGGAAGTACAGCCCAGAGCTTCATGAATGATACATGTAACATCAAAATAAGCATTTCACAATGTCAAAAAGCATATTGATTACACTATCTAAGAATCATGAGTGAACATGCTAGAAACATTAAAGTGTAAAAAGACTCTTAATGTGATTAGTAGAGTATACAAACTGATTGCAATTGAAGATGCAATTGTTCATTGCATACCAAATTGATTTTTTGTCATGAGCTTTTCATCTTTTCTCTTTTTGGGTCATTTTGGCAGACCTGTATATTGAATTTGTGATGAAATGTAGATTCAGGTATAAGTTCCATTTTGGGCAAGAGGATCTTTTGGGTAGTGTACAGAAGCTGCAAATGAAGAACCGATCAAGCCACCAGTTGAAGCAAAGTATACAAAGTTAATTGCTAATCAATGGAGATTTTGTTGATTCAGTGTCAGGTGATTCTTTTTGCTTCTTATAAATGTGATTTTTTTTCTCTTTGAAACAGGCTATGATCTATTAATTTTAGTGGTGTGATTTATATGAATCCCATTATATCTATGTTGTAATGTGTAGAGAACTCTGAAGCTATAAAAACAGTACTTTTTTCCTCTTTTTTTTTTTTTTTTGTTTTCATGTTTTTTTGCTAAAAGGTAAAATGAAGATTTAAAGGAAAGACAAAATTCACATTGGCAAGAAAGCCCACAGCATCTCAACAGTTCCAGCAATAGAGGGATGTTTATATGCATCCATTCTGGACAGAGGGATGATTGCAATTGAAGATGCAATTGTTCATTGCATACCAAATTGATTTTTTGTCATGAGCTTTTCATCTTTTCTCTTTTTGGGTAATTTTGGCAGACCTGTATATTGAATTTGTGATGAAATGTAGATTCAGGTGTAAGTTCCATTTTGGGCAAGAGGATCTTTTGGGTAGTGTACAGAAGCTGCAAATGAAGAACCGATCAAGCCACCAGTTGAAGCAAAGTATACAAAGTTGCTAATCAATGGAGATTTTGTTGATTCAGTGTCAGGTGATTCTTTTTGCTTCTTATAAATGTGATTTTTTTTCTCTTTGAAATAGGCTATGATCTATTAATTTTAGTGGTGTGATTTATATGAATCCCATTATATCTATGGTGTAATGTGTAGAGAACTCTGTTCTTTGGTGCTTTCTGTTAATGATGGTATTTGTGGTTTATCCCGCTACTCAAAATGCATTCTTTCTGTTCTTTCTTTGGTGCTTTCTGTTAATGATGGTATTTGTGGTCAACCCCGCTACTCAAAATGCGATCTTTCTGTTCTGTCTTTGCTGCTTTTTGTTAATGATGGTATTTGTGGTCTACCCCGCTACTGAAAATGCGATCTTTCTGTTCTTTCTTTGCTGCGTTCTGTTAATGATGGTATTTGTGGTTTACCCCGCTACTCAAAATGCGATCTTGCTGTTCTTTCTTTGCTGCTTTCTGTTAATGATTGTATTTGTTATTTTGGGTGCCTTTTTGTTCCCTTTTTTTTTTTTTTTTTTAGACTTGAAAATCGTCTCGTCTATCATTTCTCTATTCAAATTGAAAAATACCCAACCACCCAAAATGCGGTTCTTTCATTTCTCGTTCTTTGATTCTTTGCGCTCATGATGGTAGTTTGTGCATTTTGGATGCTAGGACAGAAAGGTGGGTGCATTATTATTGATTCTACACGGAAAGGGAAGCGATTTCCTGATAGCATGACAAGGACAATTCCTATTTGGACATGTGTGCTGAATAGGGCAATTGATAATCATAGAAGGAAATTTGCAGAAGAGAGTCTGAGTAAAGAGCAGGTGAGCGATGAGTAAGTTACCATCTTGAGAAACAGTGATTTAGTTATTTAATATAATTAGATGTTCTGTTGTTCTGGTTTTGGATGTTTATTAACATATCTGTTATTCTAACCCAGATTGACGGGATGGTATTACACGACGACTATGATAATTAGTGTGATTCTATGCTTAATCTATAATGGTACAGACTGTATAGTTTCTTTTTTAATGGTTGGTAACATGAATAGACTGTATAGTTTTTTCCTCTTTTTTTTTTTTTGTTTTCATGTTTTTTTGCTAAAAGGTAAAATGAAGATTTAAAGGAAAGACAAAATTCACATTGTCAAGAAAGCCCACAGCACCTCAACAGGAGCAAAAATAGAGGGATGTTTATATGTATCCATTCTGGACAGAGGGATGATTGCTATTGAATATGCAATTGTTCATTGCATACCAAATTGATAGAGATTTTTACCACAAAAAGAAAACACATGATAGAGATGAGCCTGAAGAAAAGAGGGCTATAACTTTTCTTTTAGACTCATTTCTGCCATTAGAGAGAGGACACCAAAAGGAGCCTGGCAAATTGGCTTTAGTTATACAAACAGTAGCCAAGACCACATTGCCAGATATTATTGGGTGTTTATAAATTGAGAGGATTTCCTTGCATGTAAGTCATAGTGAATTTACATGCAACGCATTTGTTATTTTGAAAGTTTTAGTACATGATTTAAATGTCAAAAACATGCAATTTAATTCAAATTTGGTTTAGGCTGTCTTGATTTATTGGATCCATGTTTCTGCCTTTTTTAACGCTCTCCACTCAAACCTTTAATCATACAATGTTCAAATTCCTTTTTGTCATGAGCTTTTCATCTTTTCTCTTTTTGGGTAATTTTGGTAGAGCTGTATATTGAATTTGTGATGAAATGTAGATTCAGGTGTAAGTTCCATTTGGGTAAGAGGAGCTTTTGGGTAGTGTACAGAAGCTGCAAATGAAGAACTGATCAAGCCACCAGTTGAAGTAGAGTATACAAAGTTGCTAATCAATGGAGAGTTTGTTGATTCAGTGTCAGGTGATTCCTTTTTGCTTCTTATAAATGTGCTTTTTTTTTCTCTTTGAAACAGGCTATGATCTATTAATTCACTGCAAGGAAAATGTAAACATAAAACGATGTTGGTTTAATATGATTATCAATTATTGATATGTTGGTGTTGATTGCATATGGTGGCTGTTTTTACCATGAAATCTCATTTATTGTATAGTTCTTCATGCATAAGATTGGAAGCATATATATATATATATAGTTCAACTTTTTGTACATCCCATGGAAGACAATGTAGATAGATACTATATATGATCCATATGGATTTGTCTAGTCAAGCTTTATGTTAGTTATTAGTTATGATCACTTTGTTTATATAGTGCAAAGTTTTATTGGTGTATAGTGTACTGCAAGGATACTGCAGCAATGCAAATTCTTTTGATCAAAAAAAAAAAAAAAAAAAATATATATATATATAATATTATATCGGTTATAGAACGAACGATATAATACAATTATAATTTTAGGTTCAAAACACCGATATAATAAAGCCATTTTCAACCGATATTATATAAAAAATTATATCGGTTTCACTCTTTTATATATCGGTTTACAGTAATATGTGTTATAATTTCAGGTTCAAAAGACATCAGCTGTCCAAAGACCGATATTATAAATATTTTCTATATCGGTTTCACTGGTTTTTATATCGGTTTTATAGTAATATGTGTTATAATTTCAGGTTCAAAAGACATCAGTTGTTCAAAAACCGATATTAGAAATTGTGTTTTTATATCGGTTTCACTGTTTTTTAAATCGGTTTTACAGTGATATGTGTTATAATTTCAGGTTAAAAAACATCAGTTGTCCAAAAACCGATATGAAATAATACACATATTATATCGGTTATAGTAGTTTATTATATCGGGGGTACTTATATCGGTTTGAAGTTTACAGAAAAACCGATATAATAGGTCTTTTATATCGGTTTTTAGCCGATATAAAAATCCTTTTTTTAGTAGTGAGAACACTATAAATGTTCTTCAAGGGCACGGACAATATAATTCATAATATTAGAAATATTAAAATCTTAAATAATAATTAGTCATAGAATAGTTAAAATACTTTATGCAATAATTAAATATAATATAATATAACAAAAGAGAGATTTTATTAAAATAAGGTGAAATATAAATAAATTTAAAGAAAGAGCAATTAAAAATGAAATTAAATGATGATTATATAACTTGTACATTCAATTCAATACATATGTGAAGACTGGGCTTCATTTTCATAAAGGTGAGAGTTCTGATGGTCTACTGAAGATACCTCCTAATTATATTTCAAGACCAATTACTCTTAACTCCTTCCATAAAGGTCCAATCCAATCATATTCGTCTTGAAAGTAACAACAAATCATGATGAATAATAATTATAACTCAACAGGTTAAGATCAAGACCACATACTTTGGCATGAAGAAAAAAAACTTACAACAAATCTCACAAATACTCAATAAAAAAAATCAAAATTTACAATGTAGACAATTTTTTTTCTAATTTCATATAAAAGATCCATGCAATAGAAAAAAAAAAAAAAAAAAAACATCTAAATAGTGAATTTGTTTTCACATCAAAACATACATCGGATCAAACTAAATAAACATATAGATTCACCAAAATAATATATCAAGAGATTACTAAAAGAAAATGAAAAAATAAAAATAAAAAGAACCAATCAAACATCAAATTAAATATCACCCTACGCAAGTTTTTATGCACCTTAATTAATCCTTTAGTATATAATAACTCACTGGATGTTGGGTTGAAGAAAAAAGAACTACATGTAATGGAGAATAGGATTATTTCAGTACCTGATGGGTCGCTACAGGATTAAGGTGATTCTAAAGTGCATGTTGGATTGCCATTTTATCTTAGGTGGACCTTCTTAGTTTTCTACTATTGGAGTGATTCACAGATTACTTCTGATGCTCTTATTCTTAATTCTATTATTAGTTGTTACTAGACAAAATACATAGATATAGCAGCCTCTGACTGCTACATCATCTGTAATATAAATGTTCTAGCCCATACTATAGTGGGTCCAAAGCCATGATAAGCCATGATAGGAAATCATTTTGGTGGGCCCTGCAACATTTTTAGTCCAATATGGACCTTACCCGAAACTTCTTATCCCATTGAGAACATACAACAGCGAAATAAATCATGTTGTAAGAATTCAGTGTATATACTAACAAAGGTTAACAAGATCTGAATTCATCTAGCAGACTTATTGCAGATAGGAAATATAGATTGAAAAATCACATAGATTGGAATATCCAAAGTCCCGAGCCTTCTTTCACATGAGCATATTTTGAGGAAAATATAGCCAGTCATTTCTCTAATATGGGAGAATCATACACTGGTACAATGGCTTTGGCCTTGAATTTGCACATGCCACATGGGCCATGGTTAGGCGGTGAAGATTATTGTTCTAGTCAGCCATGTGATGGATATATAATTCCTAGCTTAGAAAATCATAACCATGTGAAAGTTCAACGGCCATTGTGATGGGCAGGTTGGGAAAGAACTTTCCCTATGAATCCTCTGTCCTTCTTTGGTTCGTTTTGGTGGGGAAAAGTGAGGATCACTGGTGTAGTTTCTTCTGGTGAATATACCAGAATTTGAGGAAAGTTGTTTCAAACAATTCATCTTTCCCTGCGGAATAAGCTCCACATCAAACTACAGAAAATTTGTGCTGGAAAGTCGAGATATTTTCTATAGTATCTCAGAACTCTCCATGTTACATATTACACAACCATACCCTGTTTTTCCTCTCCATATCTTTTAATGCTTTCTCCACCTCCAGTTTTTTTCCAGTGAACATATAATAGGAGCCTATTTTCTCCATCTAGAATTTTATCCCCTAATTTCACTTTCACCATATGCAAATGCCTCTGGCCTTTACATAAAAACTGAGTTTAAAAAAAAAAAACAGATAACAACAATCTACTTGGAAACAAAAAAGACTCCAATACTAGTAAAATCTAAACCCATCAGATCCATGGAAACCAAAATCCGAGCAAAAAAAAAAAAATGACAACAACCTCACCTTCAGACTGAAATAGCAGCAAGGAAAAGCAAAATCGAGCTCACGATTACGGCAGCGGGACAGCACGGATCGCGCGGGAGGGCACAATGCAGAGAGAAATAGAGATAGAGAGGGAGCGAGGGAGGCTCCGGCAGGGGCGTGGGCGCTGGAGGCCAGAGCGCTGGGAGGGGAAAAAATTGAGAGAGAGAGAGAGAGAGAAATCGAGAGAGAGAAAGGGAGAGGGAGAGGGAGAGTGTTAGGCGTATTTTTAGGGATTGAATTTCCCTTATGGTATATTAAGGTAGTTGAAGATATTTAGGAGATTTTCCTAATCTTTAGCATGGAATTAGAATCTTTAGCATGGAATTAGGATCATTTTTTTGGGTAAGATTAGGAGCCTTTCACGCCTAATGTGAGGCTTTCCAAAATCCTCGCTCTCCAAAATCTTCCTTTTTATTACTATATAAATGTCTTGGCTGGTGGATAATAGAGAACAGATTATTCTCTAATTAAATCTTGTCATGGTATCAGAGCAGGTTTGCTTCTCTTAAAATTTTCTTTCAATGGCTGAACCACCCCTCAAACTAGATCACACATCTCCCTTTTACTTGGGTCCTCATGATCGTTCCGGTGATTTCATTACTCCGGTTTGCCTCAAATTAAATAACTTTGATGAATGGGCCCATGCCATCATGGTTGCGCTTTCCTCCAGACGAAAGTTCGGCTTTCTCGATGGTTCCATCACGGCCATCACGCCGCCAGCAACGAAGGAGGATTCGATTACAATTCATTATATGCTCGTTTCTTGGCTCACCAACACAATTGATCCCGAGGTAAAGTCAATGCTTTCCAATTATGACAATGCTAAACGTCTATGGGACGATCTTCATGAACGGTTTTGCATCACTAATGGCCCAAAAATTCAGCAATTAAAATCTGACATTAATCGCTTAGAACAATTGAAAACTATGCCGGTCTCTGTATACTTTAGCAAATTATCTGTGCTCTGGGATGAATTGGACAAACATGAGCCTCTTATTTCTTGTACATGTGGAAAATGTACTTGTAATGTTGGAAAACAACATGCTGATCGGCGAGATGCAGATAGGCTTCATCAATTCTTTCTCGGTCTTTGTTCTGATTACTATGCCTCAACTCGCTCCAATCTCCTGTCTCAAGATCCTCTACCATCCCTTAATAGAGCTCTTCAGACTCTTTCTCAAGAGGAGCGTGTGCGAGGTATCAGACGAATCAAGGAAGAAAAACCTGAAGTTGCGGGGTTTGCGGTTCGTATGGAGTCTCAATTGAAACCCCGTCTGGATCGTGCTAACAAGGCAGCTTTGGTTTGCACTCACTGTCATAAAACTGGGCATGACTCCACCACTTGCTTTGATGTTCATGGTGTTCCTGATTGGTATGTAGCATGGTATGGCAAGGCTGACTCCAAAGGTTCTGCTCGTGGGAAGTTTGATGCTGCATCAACAAAGCCTCGTGGGCCGGTGAAGGCTAATGCTACCCCCAGCCAGGTTGCCGCTGCCCCCCCTCAAGCCGCTCCAATCGTTCCTGGCTTCACTGTTGAACAGTGGCAGGCATTAGTGGCTGCTTTTGGTTCCTCTCATCCTCAACCAAATCGTTTGAATGGTAAGTGGATCATTGATACGGGGTGCTCTCATCACGTCACGGGTAATTTGTTATGTCTCACTAATGTGGCAAAGGTTACTCCTTGCAATGTTGGTCTTCCAGATGGTCAGAATAAAGTTGCAAAGAAAGAGGGTGTTGTCAAGCTGACTGACAAGATAATCCTCAAAAATGTTCTCTATGTTCCATTGCTCAATTGTAATTTAATTTCGGTGACACAGTTGAGTGATGATTTACAATGTGAAGTCATTTCTAACTCTGACTCTTGTGTTATACAGGACCGACAAACGAGGGAGGTGATTGGAACGAGTGAAAGATGGGATGGACTTTACTACCTTCGGGAGGGGACCTCTGTTCAAGCAGTTTTGGTAGAGCATTCGAAGTCCTTAGACCTATGGCATAACAGATTGGGCCACCCTTCCAAGACAATTCTAAAGTTGCTTTCTTTTTTACGTAATGTTAAGGGTAAATTGAATCAAGCATGTGAAATTTGTCATCGTGCTAAACAACATAGGGCCAGTTTTCCTATTAGTGAAAATAAAACCTCTCGTATTTTTGAAGTTGTACATTGTGATTTATGGGGGCCTTATGATGAGCCTTCCTCTTGTGGTGCTCGGTATTTTTTAACCTTAGTGGATGATTTTTCCCGCGCAGTGTGGGTTTATTTATTGATTGATAAAAAGGAGGTTTTTCATACGTTTATGTCTTTCATTGCTATGATTGATCGCCAATTCTCCCAAACCATAAAAATTGTTCGTAGTGATAATGGAACGGAATTCTTTTGCTTAAAAGATTATTTTTTGGCAAATGGCATTTTGTTTCAAACTTCATGTGTGGGTACTCCTGAACAAAATGGGAGGGTCGAGAGAAAGCATCAGCATATTTTGAATGTGGCTAGGGCTCTTCGTTTTCAAGGCGGGTTACCTATATATTTTTGGGGCGAATGTGCTTTGGCTGCTGCTCATATTCTCAATAGAACTCGTTCGTCTCTCTTGAATAATAAGACCCCGTATGAAATCCTCTTTGGTCACTCTCCTTCATTTCGTGAACTCCGTGTCTTTGGCTCTTTGTGTTATGCTCACAATCAAAAGGCAACGGGTGATAAATTTGCTAGTCGAAGTCGGAAATGTGTGTTTGTGGGATATCCCTTTGGCAAAAAAGGTTGGTGTTTATATGATTTGGACACACAGATTTTTTTTGTGTCTCGTGATGTACGTTTTTTTGAGAATGTTTTTCCCTACATTGATGTTGAGGCTGTGAATTTTGTTCCTCCACCTGAAAATAATTCTGGGGGGATTAATGGGGATTTTGTGGCTTATGATGGTGATGAAGTGGCAGAAACACCACCCTTACAACAGCAGCCTCGCGTTGCTGTCTCGCCCACCATCTCTCCACATGGTCCGCAGCTTGTAGGCGAAATGTCTACACCACATGACTCCTCTGAACGGACAGCCCCGGTGTCTTCTACAAGGGGGGTTTCTGATCTTGAGGTAACTTCGGCAGATGAGCATAAGGGTCGTGGGTGTAGAGAGAAGTTTCCGTCGGTTCTTTTACGAGATTTTGTGACCCATACGGCAGTCCAGAAAAGTTCATCTCCAATTTCATCTGTTCCAATTTCTCCATCTCCCTCAGGTACGTCCTATCCTATAGCACATTATGTTAGTTGTGAAAAATTTTCTGTGCAACATCGGAGTTTTATTGCAGCCGTCACAGCAGGAAGAGAGCCACAGTCTTTCAAGGAAGCTATGAATGATAGTGGGTGGCGTCGTGCAATGGAGGAGGAGATGCGTGCCTTGGAAGATTCTGGTACATGGACCTTGGAAAAGTTACCTCCAGGGAAGAAGGCTCTTGGCAGTCAATGGGTCTTCAAAATCAAATACAAGTCTGATGCCAGTATCGAGAGATTGAAAGCTAGATGGGTTGTTTTTTGTAATCATCAAACCGAAGGGATAGATTACAATGAGACTTTTGCCCCGGTGGCAAAGATGGTAACTGTTCGTACATTTCTTGCAATTGCAGCTTCAAAGAATTGGGAATTGCATCAGATGGATGTACATAATGCCTTCCTGCATGGTGATTTAGATGAAGAGGTATACATGAAACTTCCTCCTGGTTTCATTTCTGATGAGTCTGGTTTGGTTTGTCGCTTGCGAAAATCGTTGTATGGTTTGAAACAAGCTCCTAGATGTTGGTTTGCAAAACTTGTGACAGCCTTGAGAGGGTATGGTTTTTTACAGTCCTATTCTGATTACTTTCTTTTTACATATACACGAAGGTCAGTTCAAATCAATGTTTTGGTGTATGTTGATGATCTAATAATATCTGGTAATGATTCCGCTGCAATACAGGCTTTTAAAGTCTATCTTAGTTCCTGTTTTCATATGAAAGATCTTGGGGTTTTGAAGTATTTCTTGGGAATTGAGGTCGCTCGTAGCTCTTCAGGGTTGTTTCTTTGTCAGCGAAAATATACTCTTGATATTATTACTGAAGCTGGTCTTCTAGGTTCCAAGCCTGCTTCCTCTCTGATTGAGCAAAATCATCATTTAGCTCGTGCAAATGGGCAGCATCTGACGGATCCAGAGCCATATCGGCGGTTGATAGGTCGTTTGGTGTATTTAGCTGTAACTCGACCTGATCTGGCTTACTCTGCTCTTATCTTGTCTCAATTCTTGCATGAGCCAAAACAAGAACATTGGGATGCCGCCCTAAGAGTTGTTAGATGTTTGAAAGGCTCTCCGGGTCAAGGTATTCTACTTCATTCTGATAGCGAGTTATCTTTACAAGGTTGGTGTGATTCGGATTGGGCGGCTTGTCCTCTCACTAGGCGATCTCTCACTGGATCGTTGGCTTTTCTGGGTCATTCGCCTATTTCTTGGAAAACAAAGAAGCAGCATACGGTCTCTCGATCTTCAGCTGAGGCAGAGTATCGTTCCATGGCTACCATAACTTGTGAGTTAAAGTGGTTAAAAGGTCTCCTGTTGAGTTTAGGTGTACACCACCCCAAGGCTATCCCTTTGTTTTGTGATAGTCAATCTGCCATTCATATTGCGCAGAACCCTGTCTTTCATGAACGTACGAAGCACATTGAGGTTGATTGTCATTTCGTTCGTGATGCCGTTCACGATGGTCTTCTTGCTCCTTCTTATGTTCCGACGACGGTGCAGTTGGCTGATATTTTTACAAAGGCCTTGGGTAAACACCAATTTGATTTTCTTCTTGCCAAGTTGGGCATCTATGATCCACATGCTCCAACTTGAAGGGGGCTGTTAGGCGTATTTTTAGGGATTGAATTTCCCTTATGGTATATTAAGGTAGTTGAAGATATTTAGGAGATTTTCCTAATCTTTAGCATGGAATTAGAATCTTTAGCATGGAATTAGGATAATTTTTTTGGGTAAGATTAGGAGCCTTTCACGCCTAATGTGAGGCTTTCCAAAATCCTCGCTCTCCAAAATCTTCCTTTGTATTACTATATAAATGTCTTGGCTGGTGGATAATAGAGAACAGATTATTCTCTAATTAAATCTTGTCAGAGAGGGAGTGAGGGAGAGAGAGGGAGAGAGGGAGAGGGAAAGGGAGAGGGAGAGGGAGAGAGGCTCGGTAGCAGTCGATGGGCACAGGAGGGCAGAGCGAGAGGGAGAGGGAGGGAGGGAGGGAGAGATAGAGAAATAGAGAGAGAGAGAAAGGGAGAGGGAAGGAGAGAGAGGGACAGAACTGCAGGCGGGCTCCGCCGCAGGCGAGCTCCGGCGAAGGCAGGTGCGGCGGGAGGGCAGAGCGCGGGAGGGCAGAGCAGAGCGCGGGATGGGAAAAAAATGCGATGAAAACAGTGAAATGAAGTGGGTTTTCGCGGTGGGCTTATAAAGAGCATTTGCGACCGCCGTTGCGGCCACCAATGGCGGTCGCTAATGGTCCTAGTGGCGGTCGCCCGCTTCTTGCTGTCCCAAAACTCCAATTTCTAGTAGTGTTAGGCCAGGCCAGCCCAAGCCAGAATAAATCCAGGCCTAGCCTGGATTTGATTTTATGCCCACGAGTTAGACTGGCAAATTAAACATCAGCCCAACAGTTGAATAGTCTAGGCCTTGGGCTATATACAGTAAGGGACCAGGCTTGGACCAAACTATATAGCATAACGGATCATGTATATCTTGCAAAGGATCCACTCCTGGACACGCTTTGGCTTCGCCTAAACCTAGCAATAAACATCGCTAGTGTTATGTAAGGGCATCTTTATCTGATTTATAAAAATATTAGATAAATTCGACAAGAAAGTTGGTTTGACCATCAGCTGAAGTGGCCGACTGTGTTGTCAAGGGAGTATTGGGCTTGACCCGGCCCATTCACGAATTCTGGAGTCTTTGTTTAGAAAATTCCATGTCTTGCTCTCACAAAACTAGGTAACTAACATTTACCCATATGGGGAATCACAGAGTGTTGCTATGGTATGCACACTCGCTCCCTTAGCACCACCGAGGGATTGATCTCATGGTGGGCAGGTTATTTCCCCTTTTTAGGCCATTGGGCCAACTAGCAAAAAAAAACAATAAAAATTACCCAGATGAATCCCCACTCCAACTTGATTTTCTTAATTTTTGATATATTTTCCTTTTTATTTTTTATTTTTTTTCCGTAAAAGAGGGATTTTATTTAGTTAAGTGATGATGTTGACAAGATAATTTAGCATGATCTTTTTTATATATGCCAAGTTGCTTTTGGCTTTCGGTTCTCTTGCCTGTTTCTCATTGCTGATTGGTTGTTTTTTTAAGTATGTAATGTGTCTGTCCTCCCTTGTGTTCGAATTCATTGCAGGCATCTATCCGGGGTAAAAAAAAGTTTTAACAGTAGTATAATTGTTCTATTTCTTTTTCTTCTTTTTTTTTTAACATTTTATTAAAGGGCAGACGGTTGATTATAATTAATCAAAATAACACAGGTTTTTCTAAATAGATAAAAATATAGGTAATATAACACTGTTTTCTTGTGCACACAATGAAAATTGAATACTTAATTTTATACAGTAACTATGGGTTTAATTTTTCTTGTTTGGTGTGGTAAAATATCTTTTTACTTTGAAATGTCTTTCTCAAGTTTTACCCGGTGTTTGGAAACTAAAAAGTCATGAAATCCGTTGTTGCTTCTTTTAAGTCGATTTTGTCGCATGCTTCCTAACAACTTAATCTTCTATAATGTATTGGCTAGTCTATTCGACATGAAACCACGCTAAGTCTTGTTGTCAAACTCCAAGGAGCATTATTCCCCTCGATCACATGGGCAGGCATACGCATGGGTAGATATACATGTAGGTTGCGAATTGGGACTAGAAAGGGGTGTTGACTAAATTTGTGTTATGCTTTCAAACAACTTAAGCTTTTGGAATGCATTGGCTAGTCCAACTTTACAACTTTAAAAAGTGGAAAATCATGAAAAATATGATGACTTTCAACTCAGAAATTAATCTGTATTGAAAATCATTTTCACCTTCATTTCTCATGGTTCGGGTGAAACAAACTATAAGATGTAGAAAATCGAATAAGGTATGTGGAATCATACCAGGTTTCCATGAAGACCTTGTCATGGATCACAACCACAAGAGCAGCAATAGAGACCCCATCTTCGTTCCTAGTGAGGAACTTGCACACGGGTGCCAGACCATAGAGTCTTTCTACGCGGCCATCCACATGCGTGACGAGAGAGCAGGTAAGGATGGAGTAGCTGGAAAGGAGCCTTAGTATGCGATCGAGCATGGTGGGTGCATCTGGGTTTTCTGTGGGGAGCTGAGAGGCGATCTGGGCCGTTGAGAGGTGGGCGCCTGTATTAGAGACAATTATGGCAATCACCAGTTTGACCAAATCAAATCATCTGGAGATTTCCTTCCTTGCTTGTAGCCTTGATTTTATTCTTGTTAACTTTAATTTTGGGATTTGTTAGTTGCCAATATACAGTCAATATTCATTGTATAGCTATGTTAGCTACAATTTTGGGATTTAATTAACTGTTAATATTCATTGTAAGAGTCATCTATATATATATATATATTAATGTAGGATTCTCTCAGATTAAGAGAGAAAGCCATCAAGCAATTCTTCGGTCTTCTCCATATTCTTTTCTTTTATGGTATCAGAGCAGTAAAAGATCCGTCTCTCAAAACAATGGTAGATGACAAAGGCCCCAGCACCGACGACCAAGGATCGAACAACGATCCCTTCTTCGTTCATCATTCTGATAATCCCACTGCAGTCCTCGTCTCTCCACTTCTCACAAGAGACAACTTCAGCACATGGCTTCGTGCCATGATGATGGCGCTTCGCGCAAAGAATAAATTTAGCTTCGTTGATGGTACTATCAAACCACCAAATGACATCAAAGAGCTGCAACAATGGCAGCGATGCAACGATTTGGTAAGTTCATGGATTCTCAACTCTACAGAGGGTGAGATTCGTGCAAACATTCTATATGCCGAGACTGCTAGAGAGATCTGGCTTGATCTTAGCTATCGTTTCACTCAAACAAATGCACCAAAAATCTATCAACTCAAACAATCAATTGCATCTTTGAAACAAGAAGATACCTCGGTTTCAACTTATTTTACAAAGATGAAGGCACTATGGGATGAATTGAATTCACTCTCAGTGGTGAAGCCATGTACTTGTGGACATGGAAAGACAAGTGCAATTCTACAGCAACAGGATTGTGCAATGGAATTTCTCTAAGGGCTCCATGATCGATTTTCAACCCTCGCAGTCAGATCTTACTTATGGATCCTTTTCCAAATGGTACAAGAATCTATGCTCTAGTTCGTCAAGAAGAAAAACAGCAAGAAACACATTCTGTCTCCTTCTGTCAATGCACCAGAAGCTGCAACACTTTCAGTCAATCCAGCAAATACAAGTACTAACAATGTTGAAAGTTGTTCTCCAAACCATGCAAATGCAAGTACCAATAATGGGCACCCCTCTCACTCATCCAACCGATCAAATAATGGCCAACGAAATAACGGAAGGGACAATCGCCGCAATGGAATGCCAAATCTGCATTGTGACTATTGTGGTTATAACAACCACATAAAAGATGTATGTTATAGGCTTCATGGTTTTCGCAATGATCGGTCACAGAATCTTCCTAGGAACCAGAATTTTTCAGGCTCATCTTCTTCAAGGCCTCAACAGTCTGATGAACGGGCACTGGTATCTTCACCACATATCACTCAAGAGCAATACAATAAAATTCTTGCTATGCTTTCTTCATGTAGCATCAATTGCTAAGCCAGCTTAGCAGGTATAGCACTCACGACACTAGACTCTGCTTGGATTATTGACACTGGAGCCTCCAATCACATGTGCTCTTCTTTATCGTATTTCTCATCATTTTCATCATGCTCCACTCATGTTCAGTTACCAGATGGTTCCCATGCACAAGTCACCCATATTGGAACTATAAAATTTTCTCCAACTTTTCAAATCGACATGTATTCCATATACCCTCATTTCGGTTCAATCTCTTATCTATCTGTCAACTCACAAAATCCCACCAATATTCAGTGACATTTTTTCATGATCGATTTGTGTTTCAGGACCTGTCCGAGAAGAAGACGATTGGACTGAGTAGTGCACATGGCGGAATCTACTACCGTCAAATCCCTTCTGCACATCTCATCACAGGCACACCCACCATTGACATTTGGCATTGGTGGCTTGGACACCCTTCTCCTCACCGATTGTCTGAATTAGCTAAAAATGTTCCCTCAATTTCTTATTCCAATAAATATGTTTGTGATATTTGCCCACAGGCAAAACAAACTAAGTTAAGTTTTCCTACTAGTTCCATTTCATCTGAAAAACCATTCCAATTAATTCATGTTGACATTTGGGGAAGTTTTTCTTAACAATCTATGAGTGGTGCACATTTCTTTCTTACTATCGTGGATGATTTCCCGAGATGTACTTGGGTATACCTCATGCGTTTTAAGTTGGACACAAAGTATTATTTAAAATCTTTTTTTGCCATGGTGAAAACCCAATTCTATTATCAGATAAAAAATATGATTTCTGGTGATGGGGACTTATTTCTTCCCGAGATTCAATAAGTTCATTCTGACAATGGAACATAATTCTTGTCAAATGAAATGCAAGATTTCTTTTCTGACAATGGTATCATTCATCGACGCAGTTGCGTGTACACACCTCAGCAAAATGGCATTATAGAAATGAAACACCGGCACATTCTAGAAGTTGCCAGGGCCCTAAGATTTCAGGCAAACCTGCCCCTTTCCTTCTAGGGAGAATGCATACTCACTGCTGTATATTTTAATTAACAAAACCCCCACACCTTTACTAGGAAACAAATCGCCCCATGAGATATTGTTTCATGAGCCCCCTCTCATTATTGATCAACAAGAATTTGTTCAAAATGAACCTGTTGAGGGTCAAACAAATCCACCAACACCTTCACTTCAAGAAGAAATTCCTAAGATCACCATTCCTCCTCCTGTCACTCGTTCCACTCGAGAACGACGTAAAATACCCTATCGTCAAGATTACCATTGTTCAACAGTCACTAATGTTGCACTTGTTAGGAATTTTGTGTATTGCAATTTGATGGATGCATTATCATCTTAGCATCATTTGGATGGATGCATTATCATCTTAGCATCATTTGAATTTTCACACTTGCATTGATTTAGAAAAACTTGAAATCTTGATTTTCCCATGCATTGTTTTTATGTCTTTTAGAAATAATGATTCATGCATGTTTTAGATTTTAAACTTGGATGCAAATAGTTTTGAAAAGATCTTTTTGAATCAAGCAAGCCTTTGGTTTTAAAAACATTCAAATCATCTTAGGCATTTTAGGATTCATGTTTTTAAAAATCTTAGAATGATTTAAATCATGTTTCCAAGCTTGATTCAATGGCCCAAAGCTTCCCACAAGTAAATACTTTAAAAATGCAATTTGTGGGAAAAAGGTCCCTGGGCCCAGGTCAACCCGCAGTGTGCGCGGTCGACCGAGCCCATGGACCCAGTCGACCGCGCACACTGCTCGGTCGACCGGGAAAGAACCGGTGTGCTCTCTTTCAAACGGTCAGATTTTTGACCGTTGAAGGCCAGGTCGACCGGGCAAGGGGTAGGTCGACCGGGGACTAGCCGTTGGGCAGTTTTTGGTATAAAAAGAAGCTCATTCACAAAGAATTAGAGTGGAACAAAGAGGCCCTCCTTGGGATGTTTTGAGGCCAATCAAAGGGGAATGAGCTATGGAAAAATAAGGGACATTTGGAAAGCTAAAGCTTGGATTAATGAAGTTAAATCACTAAGTAAGCTTTACTTTTCTTAATCATATGTTTTCATGCTTTGTTTTATTTATTGGTAAATCTTGTCTGGCATGATAAACTATGATTTGTTGTATCCTTAACATGTTTATGTTTCGATTTGATTTATTGTTTTGGATGCAACACTTTGATTCAAACCAAGTAGTACTTTAATTGGTATATCTAAGTAAATCATGTTTTTGTAAACATCTTTGATATTATATGTAAACATGATTCCTATACTTGGTTGAATCTTTGGTTGTTGTTTTTCATAATAAGAAAATCACTTTCAAATCTATCTTATGTTTTGGATTCAACAACTTCACAAATCATATGTACTTTTGTTTTAAAGTTTCACAACTTGCTTAGCTTTGATAGGTATATCATTTTCAATTTGTATTTTAAGTACATATAATTTGTCCCTTGATTTTAATCAAATCTATTTTTGTGTTTTACACTTTCAAATGCTTTAAGCATACATATAATAAGCTTCATTGTTAATTTGATTGAAATCCTTATGCATCACATGTTTTGTTCTTAAACTTTCACAACTTGCTTGAACTAGATAGGTATATCTTTTACAAGTTGTTTTTAAACATGTGATTAGCATTCTTTCCTCAATCATAAATGTTTTTATGAGCTAAAACTTTTAAAAGCCTTTGGCATACATTTATGAGCTTTAATTTTCAAATTGATTGAGGACATCATACACATACATTGTGCATTCATCTTTGCATTCATAGTGTGTGTGTGTGTGTGTGAATTAGTTTTTCACTTTTATATCCGCCTAATTAAGAGGCATTGTACTGAGCTATAATTGTATCTCCATCAAGTGTATGTTAGACACTACTTAGAGAGATAACCAACCTTTTGGTTGAAGAGGTTATTGCTTAGCCTAAGAAAAGCATGGTGCAAAAGGTTATTGCTTAGTCTTGGAAAGCATATTGTAAAGGTTATTGCTTAGCCTATTGAAAAGCATAAATAGTGGAAATCCGGTGGGGTGTTGGATCACAAGCCGGTAGTGGATGTAGGCATTGAGGCCGAACCACTATAAATCCTTGTGTAGTGGTGTTTGATTTGTGGTGATTGTTTTGTTTAAGCTTCCGCATATTGTATGTTAATCATCACATGTGACTAGTTGGTTGTTAAGAAATTAAAATTGGCCATAATTAATCATTAAGTGTAGATCACCCTATTCACCCCCCCCCCCCCCCCTCTAGGGTTCGGATCCATGGACTTACAACACTACCTACTCCAACGGCTTCCAACCATGTTGGTATCCTCCCTTGATCAGTATATTACCTATACTAACTTTTCAAGTGCCCATCGAGCCTTCCTTTCTGCCATATCCTCCAATGAATAGCCAAAGTCATTTTCTCAAGCGGTTAAGATACCACACTGGCGTGATGCTATGTCTACAGAACTGGCTGCCCTTGAAAACAACCACACATGGAGCCTCACGCCTTTACCACCCAACAAGAAACCAATTGGGTGTAAGTGGGTTTATAAAATTAAGTATCGATCTGATGGCACAATTGAACAATACAAAGCTCGCTTAGTTGCCAAAGGCTTCACACAGCTTGAAGGGCTTGATTACCATGATACCTTTGCTCCTGTCGCCAAGCTCGTCACTGTACGAACACTATTATCAGTTGCTTCTGTTAAGAACTGGTCTCCTCATCAACTTGATGTCAACAACGCCTTTCTCCATGGCGATTTGGATGAAGAAGTGTACATGACAATTCCACCTGGTTTTTCTTGACAAGGGGAGACTCGAGTTTGTAGGCTACATAAATCCCTATATGGTTTGAAACAGGCTTCTCGCCAATTGTTTGCAAAGTTTTCCCAAACTCTCCAGCATGCCGGATTCTCCCAGTCACGAGTAGATTTTTGTTTACCAAGATCACAGGACACTCTTCCACTTATGTCTTGGTGTATGTTGATGACATAATTGTTACTGGCAATGACCCCTCTGCAATTCAGCAACTAAAACATTTTCTTGCATGTAATTTCTTCATTAAAGAAGTTGGGCGCCTAAAATATTTCCTTGGCATTGAGGTTGCACGCTCTTAGCAAGGCATCTTCTAATGTCAACGCAAATATACGTTAGACATTCTTAAAGATGCAGGATTACTTGGTGCTAAGCCTTCTGCGTTTCCTATGGAACAACACCTTCATTTGACTTCCACTGATGGTGCACCTTTGTCAAATCCTTCTGCTTATCGTCGACTAGTGGGACGTCTCCTCTACCTCACAGTTACTAGACTTGATATTGTCTATTCGGTCCAGATTCTAAGCAAGTTTATGCAAGATCCTCGCACTACTCACATGGACGCAGCCACACGAGTGCTTCGTTATCTCAAAGGTACACCTAGAAAAGGCATATTGCTCTCTTAATCAACTTCACTCAGTTTGAGTAGTTTTTGTGACTCTGATTGGGCAGGCTGCTCTATGACTCGTAGTTTTTGTGACTCTGATTGGGCAGGCTGCTCTATGACTCGTCGTTCTACCACTCGTTTTTGTGTTTTACTTGGTTCTAATCCCATCTCATGGAAAACAAAGAAGCAAACTACCGTCTCTCGCTCCTCTGCTAAAGCAGAGTATAGTGCCATGGCGATACTCACATCTTGTCACGACCCGGGCCCGAGGAGCCGGCTAACCCGAGCCGTGAACCCCATACTTACTCCCGTAAACCCCAAATTAACCGAAGTTAAAACGAGAACTACAAGGGATATCAAACTCAAGTACCTGTCAAATATAAAACTTTTGCAGAACAATATATATATTTGACAATAATAACTTACATTTACATGTATACAAAAGAAAGTTCTCATACAGGTATCATTTTCAATATACACTTGACAATCGCTGCATATACAAAATACTATGCAGACAACCATTGATTACATTTCCAAATCATTAATTACATTTCCAAAATGAATCTATGAACAATTACTCAAAATATTATCCCAAAACATTTATCAAAAGTTCGATCGCACTCGGATACCCAATCAGATGGTATCCCGCCGATTCCACTCTATCAGACCTCCTGGAAGAACCGAAGCGGTCTCCTCCGCTGGCGCCGGGGGCGCTGCAATGCCGGCAGGGGCAATCGGGCCTGTAATGCCATCAATAACACTAATGAACACGACGGTTCAACAATGTATCAACATTACTTGCAATAGTATATCAATACATTCATATTGCAATAATGACAAATTCGATGCTAGAGAAATCTAGACAATTTTACAATAACAGTAATAGACAATGACAGTCAGTATACATGTACAAATTGGCAACTACCATAGCACTCATTGCATTACATTTCATTCGATTCATTTCCATCTTCCCTCAAAGGAAGGATTATCATTTACCATCTCCCCTCAAAGGGAGGCTTCAATCAATACCCGAAGATATGATCGGAATTTTTGTGGGACTTACCAGTGTCCGGGCCAGGGACACTAGCATCACCACGGAGCTTCGGAACACCCCAATATCCATCTGCTGCAGCAGGATTAATCATTCATTATTCATTGAACTCACTTGGAGTTCTAATACAATCGCTAGGTAGTGTCAGACTCAATGATCAATACATTCAGTGAGAAATCCCTTTTATGGATCCAATTAAACTCAATGATTCCTTTCATGACAAAAGAAAGGAATGACAATAATATCAATCTCATTAGATTGATTACAATGACACAACGAGTATAACATTAACCACATATGGTTTTACTCAATCCCATCTCAATCCTATCTCAATCCTAAACAACCATTGTTGACACCAAAAATGTCACTATGTCCCTTCAACACCAAAAACTACATGGAGCCACATCCTACCATAAATAGGAAGGCGCCACTTCAAGCACCAGATCTTGTCAGAATCAAACAAAAACTGCAAGATCCTTCAAAGAAGCCAAAAAATTGGGTACACATGAAGTTTCGGGCCATTTCGACGTCATTTGGCCTAACTTCACTCCTCCGACAGCCAGACAGGAGCTCCAGGCAGCGACAGTGTCGAAGACTTCAAAACTTCGATCAGAGCCTACGGATGGTCTCAGAATACCTCCCACAGGCCCCATGCCAAATTTCAAGTCAAACAGACAACGTTTGACCCTTCATCAACTCTCGGGAAGCAAAAACAGGCCTACCGGCGGCGGAGCACCCCGGAATCATGGCATCCAAATTGGAGCTAATGGATCATCTCAAAATGACTCCAATAGGTTCCCCTGTCAAGCTTTAGGTCAAACGGACATCGTTTGGCCTAGTTTCAAAGCTCGGCATTTCTCTCATGGTGAAATCAAGGCGAGCATTTGCGGGACCCCAAAAGGCTTCAAAACTCAAACCAAAGCCCATGGTTGGTCTTACTTATTACTCAGGAAGCTCCCTGTCAAATTTCAGGTCAATCGGACATCGGTTGACCACAAGTCAAAGCTCGGCATTTCTCTCATGGCGAAATTAAGGCAAGCATTTGCGGGACCCCAAAAGGCTTCAAAACTCAAACCCAAGCCTATGGCTGGTCCTATCTACTGCTCAAGAAGCTCCACGTCGAATTTCAGGTCATTCCGACATCGTTTGGTCCAGTTTCAATGCTTGACAAAAAAATCGGCAATACCGCACAACAAAGTCTTTGGCTTTCCAGAAAAATAGGAAACTTTGTGCTTCGATTTGCGTGGCTTCTCGTCGGGTTTTCTTCAAGAGAATCAGGCCAATAAATGAGGGGAAATGTCAGAAAAAATACAGAAGAAAAAAGAATGAAAAAAGATCGAAAAAAGGCGAAGAAAAGGCGACCGAACGGCGACCGAGAAATGGGCCCAAGGCCTGCATGGTCGCCGGCGACCATGGGTGCATGGTCGCCGGCAACCATGGAATTCCGGCGACCCAAAAGTTGCCGGAAACCCCTTTTTTCGGGTCCTTTTCGCGTTTCGAGCTGATTGACCCCTGTGATTTTTCCAAAATCTGATTTTTCGTGCATGAAATCCGTCGATCTTCGTCAACATCACGGATTCGCCGCCGAAATCATTAGATGATCATTAGATGCCTCGAAATCGCCAACCGGCCGACAAAGAAAGCACACTTTCTGCCCGCCCGATCGTGAAATCGACAGGACAGATGTTGCAGGCACGTTGGCATTAATCAATGTCTGAAATTGCATCGCCATCCGACATCAAACAACATGTGGATCCACCGGCGATCATCGCAAGAAAAATTCCAAAAGACGCGGCGCGGCCCGCGACTCTTCAAGCGACTTGGCGACCAATTAATGAGGTTAAATGACCCCTTTTATGACAAGTTAACGCGGTCATTAACTCATTATTTTGGACGGCCCAATCAAAAGCAAGCAAATGGGAGTTACAAGTCAGAGGATTTATGGCATTAAAGCCATGAAACTCCTCCCATGATGGGGATTAAAGGCAATTAAAAGCTCATTATTCTCCATCGGCCAATCAAATTCAAGGAAAAAGGAGTTTCAAAACAAATAATTTAAAACTTGTAACTCCTCCCATTATGAGCATTAATGCATTCAATGCTCATAAACCCTCCTAAATGGCTACCAAAGGCCTATAAATAGGAGGGCATTCCAAAGGGAAAAAGGACCGGACGAAGAACGGGAAAAGAAATCCAGAGAGAAATCGCCAGAGAAATTCACTCGAAGTCCAGAGAATTGCCCGGAAAATCCAGAACTCCTGCAACTCTGCTGCAAGACCACCAAAAGGTGATTGAAGCACCCTTGGGGGGCCACCCCCCCAAGGACCTCCCTTCTTCTACCAACATGGTTAAAACGTGGCTTTTCAGCCCGTTTACTTAGTTTTTTATCGGATATAAGACCTTCCCTTGGTCTTTATCCTTTAAAAATCTGAGGTTAAAAAGCCAAGCCAAGAATCCAAGCATCGTGTTCTCATCTGCATGGACGATGGAGGAGCCCATACATGACTCGCGACCGTCGATCTGAGCGTGTCCCCACAATCGAATGAGAAGTCAGATTCCTTTTCTTGATTTCTATTGTACTTTATTTTTCTTTTAGAGACAAAAATCACAATTCTTGTCTTTCATAATGGATAAGATTTGTAAATCGCTTTTTACGGCAAAATCGCCTTTCACGGAAACAAAAGAAATCGCCTTTCACGGCATATAAAAAAAAACTCCTTTTGTCTCTTTTCTTAAAATATGCGTGCAATGGGAAACTAGAAAAAGTTTCATTTCCCCTTTCTACTTGTGAAGGTGGATCTTCGGATCACCGTTTCTAAATTCCAAGTGGAAAAGTGAAATTGGCATACCCGTACAAAAAGAAAGAAAGATGTTGATACCCTTTACTTTTTTCTCCTCCCCTCCGCGGTACCCCGAAAGACCCGGGGCGGAGGCAGCGGGAGAGAGGGAAGAATCGGGTCCATCAAGCTGGCACACCCGGTGGGACACGTTTATTTGAGAACATGAACTTAGATTCTTTGGCACCTTTCTAGTTGGTGGCCAATGTTGAATCTTGCATAAAAACAAACATGGGATGGGATTTGTTTTTGGAAATTTCTTTCTTTAAGTCTATTTCCAATCTTTCTCCTTCTCGGAAAAAAAAAAAAAAAAAAGATCTTCTCTTGTTCTTTGAATTCAGATCTGAGAAATCTCGATCTCCTCCCTTTTGGACTCAGTGCCCGCAGAAATGTTTGAGCACGTTTTCAGATTGGGAAAGGGACCGTTTGCTCTCTTTGACGAGTTCGAAAAAAAAAATCTGATTTCAAAATTTTCAGATTTTCAAACAAAAAAATCTTCTCTCTTTTGGATCCAAATTTGAGAAATTTTGGTTTTCTTTTCCTTTCTGACTTAGGGCTCGCAGAAATTGTTTGAGCCCCTGTTCAGATTGGGAACGGACCATTCGCTCTCTCTGATGAGTCAAAAAAAAAAAAAAAGGGGAAGCATTTGAGAACATGAAAGTTTTACCGATTGCGTTCTTTAATCGATGTTGATCTAAGAAAAGCCTTGTCCAGAGTTTGGAGACAGCTAGGCTGTTCTAGGTAAGGGTCCTCCAAACGGGTTAATTAAGTAATCCTACCCTTACCTGGGGGCTGATCTATCAACATTGGTTTCATAAGAACGAATCGTGAGAACTCGATGTATTCTTAAACCCTATAAAAAAAAATTTCGTCAATTTTTGGTTCAAATTTGAGAAATCTTGATCTCTTCCTTTTCAGACTCTGTGCTCGCAGAAATGTTGAGCACGTGTTTGAATTGGAACATCATTTGCTCTCTTCGATGAATCCGATACTGACTTTCAAAAAAAAATATCTTCAAAAAAAAAAAAAAAACTTCTGTCACGTCTGGGTTCAAAGTCGAGAAATCTTGACCTCCTCCTCCTCGGATTACTGTGCTCGCAGAAATGTTGAACACGTGTTTGGGTTGGAACGTCATTTGCTCTCTTTGATGACTCTGATCCTGACTTTTCTAAAAAAAAAAAAACACTTCCGTCATTGTTGGGTCCAGATTCGAGAAATTCTGGTTATTTCCTTTTCGGACTCTGTGCTCGCAGAAATGTTGAGCACGTGTTCGGATCGGAGTGCCATTTGCTCTCCTTTATGAACCCAACCTTGACCTTTCAAAAAATCCCATCTCGTGTCCATTTCAAGGATGCGATTTACAACATCTGTGCCTAGCGGTGCTAGTACGCCCTCTTGGGTCTACTGTATTCGCGACCGACACTTTTGTACTCCCAACCTTATATCATTTTACCTCGAGTGAGCCTCGCTCCTCGGTAATCTGAATTAAGGTTCACAATTGCTTCTAGCAGTCACTGGAACGCTCACTCTAAGCCTTTCATACTTGCGTTTAGAACAATTGTATACTCTATGGCTTTTTGCCTTCTTCATCTTGCTTGGGCCGGGCCTTGTCCCCTCAAGCAAATTGAAAAGAAAAAACCATAGTTTATTTCCATTTATGATCACCACATTCTTGTGATTACTAATGGGTCCGGTCTTGTTTCAGAAAGGTTTTTCAAAAACTAACATGGCAGCTTCGCTGACAATCACCTTCGACGAGAACAAGTACCAGCTGATGCTTAAAGAGAAGCAAAACAAACGCGCTCCTAAGCGCCTCGCCAGCGGCCGAAGTGTCACTTCCTTCGGTAACACACAAGACACCGGGTCGACCTCCGCTCCCCGGTCCATCGTCTTCGGGTCGCTGGGACCTTTTCCACTTCCCGCAGAAGAAACAACTCCTGCCAAGAAGCAGAGAACCGCCCCTGGGCGCGTCACTACCGTGACACCAAGGGCAACCGCCAAGAAGACTGAAGCCCGCGACAACCCTGCGAAACCTCAGCCTGCAAGAAACCAGTTCTACCTCAAGACTTGGTCTCCAAGACCTTCTCCAAAACAAAGAAGGTCCCAAAGATCTGCAAGGCCAGCATACCTGGCCCCGCTCAAGGAGAACCGGTTCTACCCTCTCTCGTACACGAAAGAGGAGAAACCAGCCCTCCACCAAACAAAATCCACCCAGCACGAGCCGGCTTATTCTTATAAGCCCAGGATCAAGTCGTGCATCATCAGGCCTCAGCGAGAACCTGTCAAGGCCTGTACTCCTGTAACTCGGCCCTTCATCTCAACCAAGGCCGAGCTCGCCAAATTTAAAGCTTCGCTGCGACAGGCTAAGGACCGCGTCCAGATCCTGTCCTTGCCAAATTACAAAGAAGACAAGCTCGGCTGCTGCGCGCGAGGGACCACCTCCTTTGTGGCTAGAGCACAGCCCGAGCTAACTGAAGCTCAAATCGCTCGTCGTACGCGTCGCCGCGCGGCGTATCGGCAAAAGAGACTAGAGAAGCAAAGAGCTCAGCACTCCACGCTCCAGGTCTCTCAAAAGTGGGTCGAAAAAGAAGCACCCAACCAAGTTGCTACTGTCCATATGATTGACAAAACCAGAAGGCGCCAGAAGTCAGCAACAAAAATCCATGTCAAGCGACCGGTGACTCGCAGCGTCTCCCGGGCGCAAAGACATAGAGAAGATTCTCCCACTCCTTCAAGTCAAGGACACCGGAGCAATCACTCTTCGAGCTCTTCATTCAAAAGAATGAGCTCCAGCTCAGTCACCAAGACGGTATCCTCATTCGACTCTCGAAGGATGAACGTCTTAGTCACAAATGCTGAGCAGCCTCCGCCGCAAGATGACGTAGCCGCACGCATCTAGCAGCTGGAGCAGGGACAGCAGAGGATAGAAGCTCTCATGGAGAACTTACTTCTTACCCTCCAACGTCCACCAAATAATGAAGTTCCTCCAAGTCACCACGAGGAGGAGGTAATGAGTCACGCGCCCTTACCAAGAGGGACGTTGACGATATCCTCGCCAAAGCAAAGGAAGAGGATGCACTAAAGGAACACGGAATCAAGCTGCCATATCCCTTATGGATGGACTCGGTACCGTTTCCTACCAAATTCAAACAGCCCACTCTCCAAACATATACGGGGAAGGGCTCGGCCAGACAACATGTCATCCATTTCAAGATCCTGACGGGAGCCATCGCGGATCAAGACGCCCTCAAGATCCGTCTCTTCGCAAGTACCCTAAAAGGTACGGCCTTTGATTGGTACTCCACTCTTCAGGAGGACTCTATCCAAAACTGGGCCATGATGGAGACACGCTTCCTAACTCACTTCAAAGGTGAGGATCATCCTGTGACTATGGCTCAACTCTGCAGCCTAAAACAGGGAGAGAATGAGTCGACATACGACTACATTCACAAGTGGAAGGCAATGGCGTACAAATGTTCAGACGTGCTGCCACAAGCGTCGCTGGTCGACATCTGCCGTAACAACATGAGAGCAAAGATACGCTCCATGATTATCGGCAACAAATCAAAGAATCTGGGAGAACTCCTAGAAGCATCAATGGAGGCTGAGACGGTGATCAAAGACCTCAGCAGTTAGAAATCATCAA
>QPKB01000006.1:17070801-17134932 GCA_003546025.1 Camphora micrantha | reverse complement strand
ATCCTCCTATCACAATTTGATATTAGGTATGTACCACAAAAAGCAATCAAAGGTCAAGCTCTGGCAGACTTTCTTGCAGAGCATCCGTTGCCTGAAGATTCTCCACTCAGGATGATCTCCCAGACGAGTCAGTCTACAACGTGGAGGCTTCCTTATCAAATGCTTCCTGGATATGTACTTCGACGGTGCAACCAGGACAAGTGAAAAAGGAAATCAAATATCAGGGATTGGCATCCTCTTTGTTAGTCCCAACAAATACATGATTCCACACGCCTTCTCGCTACTGGAACCATGTTCAAACAATGCAGCTGAGTACCAAGCCCTGATTGTAGGATTGGAACTCGCCCTCGAATCCGGCATCACAGTGCTAGAAGCCTTCGGGGATTCTCAACTGATCGTCAACCAGATGAATCAGAAATTTGAAATCAGGAAGCCTGATCTGTTGCCTTACTACAACAAGGCGCAATCACTTCGGCAAAAATTTGACATCTGTCATATCACCCACATCCATAGAGGCGAAAACTTCCGTGCAGATGCCCTGGCTGGACTCGCCGCCTCTATGGCGGTCCAAGAAGGAGAATACATGCAAGTTACAGTGTGTGAGAGAAGGATTCTCCCTCCCCTCAATACACACCAAGCAGTTGCTGAGTGCCACCAACTGGTTGGAAGTCGGATCTCCATCCTCAGACCTCCGATCGGCGACTGGAGGGATCCGTTCATTGATTATATTATGTTCGGAATCCTGCCTGAAGATCCAAAAGAACGGGTAAGTGTTCAAAGACGAACCCCAAACTTCCATCTGGACATTCCTTCAAAGATGCTCTACAGAAAATCCTACAATGAAGTACTTCTACGCTGCTTATCACAACAAGAAGCTAAAGAAACTCTCGAAGAGGTGCATGCTGGTCTTTGTGGAGCTCATCAGACTGGTCCAAAGCTCTACGATCAGATAAAAAGGTTAGGTTATTATTGGCCTACCATGGTAGCTGACGCAATGCAATTTGCTAAACGCTGCCAACAATGCCAAGTTCATGGAGACTATGTCCACATGCCTCCAGAATGGCTACATCCTACAGCAATTTCATGGCCTTTCGAAGCCTGGGGTATGGACATTGTAGGTCCTGTCTCCCCTCCGTCAAGCAAAGGTCATCGCTTCATCTTCGCCGCTACGGATTATTTCTCCAAGTGGTCAGAAATGAAGACCTCATCAGTCCTTCAGTTCATAATGGGAGGCCTTCAACGAAATGAAATGAAGACCTCATCAGTGAAATGAAGACCTCATCAGTCCTTCAGTTCTTGCTGGGAGGCCTTCAACGAAATAAAATGAAGACCTCATCAGTGAAATGAAGCGCTCAATGAAATGAAGACCTCATCAGTCCTTCAGTTCTTGCGCACCAACATCATTTGTCGCTTCGGCATACTTAAAAGATTCGTCCATGATAACGGACCACAATTCCGTGATCACAGATTCTACAGGTTCTGCGACAAATACAAAATCCAAAGTTGTCCTTCAACTCCGTACAATCCAGCGGCGAATGGACTGGCAGAGGCCTTCAACAAGACACTCTGCAAAATTCTCAAGAAAATGGTCTCTAGCCACAAAAGGGACTGGGGCGACAAACTATCCGAAGCTTTGTGGGCCTACCGAACCACCGTTCGAGGACCGACCCATAGCACGCCATTCTCCTTGGTCTATGGATGCGAAGCGTTGTCCCTTTAGAGGTACAAATTCCTTCCTTAAGGGTATCTCTACAAAATGACATGACGCAAGAGAGCAATGTCAAACTAAGACTCCAAGAGCTGGACAATCTCGATGAGAGACGGCTCGAGGCACTCCAAAGCATTGAGCTCTACCAAGCACGCATGGCTGGATCTTTCGACAAAAGGTTAGGCAACGCGCCCACAAAAAGGGTGACTTGGTTCTTGCGGTAAAAAGGCCGATGGTTTTCGCTCACAAATCCAAAGGCAAATTTGAACCAAAATGGGGGGGACCCTTCGTCATCGACCAAGTCTTCTCCAATGGCGCATACGCACTTCTAAACATGGAAGGTGATAGATGTATGCTGCCCATCAACGGCAAGTTCTTGAAGCGGTACTACCCTTAAAGACTTCCTCCACTGGGTCAGAGCAACGCCTGCAAGGCCAAAGCCTATTTCTAGGTACTTGCTCGTCAAACCCACTCCTTTTGGAATTTTCATCTTTATGTTGAACTTTCAAAAGAATGCTTACTTTCATCGTTTCATTGTTCAAAAGAAAATCAAAATCCAAAAATCTAAGTTTAGGAGCCTCTTCCCAAACTTAACCAAAATTTTCGATCCTTGAACCCAAAATTCTTGGTTTGAAACAAAAATCAGGACTTAGGAATTTCCACCCTAGTCCGCCTTGCCTTTTACCTCCAAAAATGGTTTTAGTTCAAAATTTATGACCCTCGTGTCTAAAAACAAAAATCGGGAAAGCGATGTCAAGTCGACACTCACAAAAACCCATTGGAAGGATGCGAACCCCATTCAATACTTCCAAAACCTCAAAATCGCAAGAAAGCAACACCTCGTTGATACTTGCAAAATTTCAAAAAATCGTGGAGACGCAACATTCCAGTTGATATCCACAACCCAAATTTCAAAAGAAAAACAAAGGTTCGAAAAAAACTCAAATTTCAAAAATCGTGGGGAGGCGACATTCCATCGATACCCGCAAAACAAAATTTTTGAAGAAAAAGCAGGGAAGCGACGCTTAGTCGATACTTGCACCCAACTTCGCGAGGAAGCGACATTCCATCAATACTCGCAACCGAATGAGCAAGGAGGCGACATTTCATCGATACTTGCAATACCATTCAGCAGGGAGGCGACTCTTAGTCGATACTTGCATTTTTGAAAACCAAAAACCTGGCTTTTACGCCAAAAATCTGGCTTTTACGCCAAAAACTCGGCTTTTACGCCAAAAAACTCGGCTTCCACGCCAAAAATCCGGCTTTCACGCCAAAAATCAAAACAAAATCTGGCTCTCATGCCAACAAAACAAAACTTGGTTTTCAAAAAATCCGGCTTTTACGCCAAAAACAAAAAAATCGGCTCTCATGCCAAAATCCGGCTTTTACGCCAAAAACAAAAATCGGCTCTCATGCCAAAAATTCGGCTTTTACGCCAAAAACAAAAAATCGGCTCTCATGCCAAAAATCGGCTTCCATGCCACATCGGCTTTCACGCCACCAAAATCGGCTTTCATGCCACCTCAAAATTTTCGGCTTTCAAGCCATCAAAAACCAAGCCTTGTGCCACAAAATCTGGCTTTCGTGCCAAAACAACACCTTTGACAAAAGATTTTCACAAAATGATAACCTTTTGATCAAGATTTTCAAACAAACATTCCCATTCAACTTTTGCTTATTTTCAACAAAAAGAATTTAAGTAGAACAAGGGGATACAAAAAATAGAGTGCCAAAATATTTATACATGGAGGTACCAAAAAAATGAAAGAAGAAAGTTTGTCAAAAACTCAGTCCATCATGGTCTTCAACCAAAAACTGAGGTCCCCGAGCAGACTTTTGGCCTCAGCCTCCAAAGCTTCCAGGCCACGCTTCTTCAAGATGCCGCCATAAAATGCGGCAGAAAACCGCGATCCATCTTCAGCACGAGGGAATTCCTCCCAAAGAAGTTGCCATCGCTCATGCTCCTGAGTCTTCCTTCGGAGATTCCCGTCAACCTCTTCAACCTGACGGATCAGAGTGCTTTCTCTAGCACGAGCTTCAAGAACAACAGTCCATTTAGCAGCAGTCTGTTCTTCTAACAACTCGAGACGCTGCCTAGTCTCGTTGATCTCCTTATCGAGGTGGCTCAGGTCTTTTGATAGCTCGATAATAGCCAGTTCGGCGACGTTCCTCTCCCGAACAAGCTGCTTCCGAGCCTTCGAGATCTTATTCACTTCCGATTTGACCTCGCTGGAAGGCTTCAGAAACATTTCGTTGAAAAAGTCATCACTTGGGGAGTTCTTAGTCTTGCTCCACTTATCGCCCAATGCAATGACTCCATCAACGAAAGCCTTGGCATTGGTGATATCCAGACCAACCTCTGCGCTGTCAGCAAGGATGTCTCGCACGTGCTTGACCATGCCAAAGCCAGCTTCCAAGTGACCAAAAGAAAGAGTCTCAACCCAGGAGCTCAGTACACTCTTCAGGACCTTCTTTGCAAATTGAAGAGAGGGCCCAGATGAAGACTCGCCATGCTCCGCTGACTGACTGCCCATGTCAGGCCGTAGTGGGCGATAAATCGAAAGACTCTTCCCAGTCGGAGCGTCAGGGGATGGGATATCATCATGTGTTTGCACTTCTGCCTCATCAAAACTGGTAAAAGAAGCCTCTACTTCTGGACCAGCCGCCGGTATTTCCTGTTCCGGCTCCGAGGAAGACAATGGAACCTCTCATGTCGCCTCACAACCTGCCAGAAGAGGAAAAGTATGAATATGATCTTGTCAAAAAAAAAATTCTTATTATCAAGACTATTGCTGTGTAATACCTTCTTCGACGACCGGTGGAGTGCTTTCTGTCTCCATAAGCTCGTCCAAAGTGTCGCAGAAAGCTACATCCATGGATGGCTCGAAGTCGTCAGAATCCTCTGGCAAATCAGCTGATAAAAAGGGGGGGGGAGAAATATCAGCAAAATTTAGCAAAGAAAAGAAAATGCCAAAAAAGGGGGAAGTAAAGAAGTCATACCAGGAGAAGATTCTGGGCCTACTCCAGAGTCCCTTGGCTCTTCCTCAGATGCCGTAGTCGGATCCGTCGCCGCCTCATCGGCCGGAGCCTCAGGCATCGCCAAATCATCATCCTCTGCAAAAAGAAAAGAAAGCAGTGGATCTAAACAGAAATCTCTCAAAGAACAAAATAAGAGAGAAGCAGAAAAAGAAAGGGAAAGGATCATACCATCGTCGGCTTTTTCCTCTCGACTCCTCTTCTCTGGAGGCTCT
The DNA here is from genome assembly GCA_003546025.1 of Camphora micrantha. Lineage (NCBI taxonomy): Eukaryota > Viridiplantae > Streptophyta > Magnoliopsida > Laurales > Lauraceae > Camphora > Camphora micrantha. The sequence continues at coordinate 17,129,970 of QPKB01000006.1, read as the reverse complement.
TCAACATCCCCCGAGACCTCCTCATGAATGGTAAGAGGGACTTCCACGTCACGAGAATCTTCGCACTGCTTCTTATGACGGTACTGTCCTCTCTTCCTCTTGCTCCTGCGGGTCGGTTTACCTGAAGAACCTGTCCCGCTATCAAAGTCAGGCTTCTTACCAGAGTCCTCACTAGATGGTCCGCTCCTGCCAGTGGACCCCATGGAAGTCCTCATTCGTTCCGCTTGCCTCCAAGCGTCGATTTCAACTTCCTCTTCCTCCAACTGTCTCAGGACCTCACCAGGTACCTCTTGCACAGCTCCAGATCTGACGACATCCCGGCCCTTGAGAAAGCCTATCCTATGCTTCTCTCCAGAAAGGAAGGCCAAAACCTCCTCTCGCCGGACGCCGTCTGATCTACCAAGACCCTTCCCGGAAGATTGCTTGACATTGAGCTCCTTCTTGGAAAACCCCCGGTATACTGAAAAGCTCTCCGCGAACCATTTCGTGAAGCCAGCGGTCCGGAAAGTGGGCAGCTCAGGATAGGAAATCATGGCGGTAGTGTCCTCCGCACTGTAAAAAGCCCATGCGTTCCTCCCGTCCTGAAGACCCCCAAAACGCTTCACCATGCTCGAAGGCGCTCCTACAACGCCTTGGGAGAAGCCCAATTGCAACGCAAAACGAGAAGGAACATACGGCTGGATGTCAACAAAAAGATGTCGACGGTACACCATCGTACCAACACGTATGTTAAAAAGCCATCCCTTCTCTGCGTTCGTCAAAGAATAATGTCTTCCCGATCCCGCTCTGGTGGAATCGCGGGAGACACCAAAATCAAAAGCCTTCTTCCGCAGACTGGGAGAAAGTTTGACTGAAGACTGCCCCATCTCGACGTCCCTAAATCGTCGGATCCTCAAACGGGCAGATAAAAGAGATTCGGAAACAGCTTTCCCTCTAGCCAACCGAATCATAAACGGGTCATCATCCTGTGCAGCGCCTAAACAGAGGAAGCTCGGACAGTGGTACACAAACCACGAATAGAAGATATGGGCTGAAAATACCCTATTCATAGGGAGCCCAAGCCGAACCAAGAAAGCAGCAGCCTGCAGTTCGGTGCACAAATAGGAGTAAAGAGCAGGCACCAAAGCAAGCTGTTCTCCGAACGCCATCTGACAAGCTGGAAAAATACAGTGCGGCCTGATGTGCGTTCCATCTCCTCCAGCAAAAATTGCCTCACCCAGCCAGTAAGTGAGGTAAACAGCAAGATCTCTCCGTAGCGCAATGTCAGAACAAATGGCGTCTGTGCTTGTAAGAAAATCCCTCAAATTTTCTCGCATAGCGGAGATCTTCTTCGAGTTCTTAGCCCTGGCTTCCTGGGACATACTCTCAGAAGCATCCCCACCGTCAAAGAAGTTGGAAGACAAAGAGCTGAGACTCCTCCAACTACTACATCGGACTTTCGAGCCCTCCTTCTCCTTCAAAAAATCGTAGAAGGCGACGAGCTGAAAGTACAGAAGCCTGAACTCCTCCGACTGCTCCTCAAGGACACTGTCAATAGGCATAAACTCCTCATAGAGTTTGCCGAGGATAGGCAGCCCGGTGGTAGCGCTCAACTCCTTCAAAGAAAAACCAATTTCACCGTTCGCGACAACGAAGGTGTTGGTCTGCGGAAGGAAAGACTCCAACATGGCCATGAAGGCCTCATCGGAGAAAACAACGGTTTGCCGAAAAGCGCGAACCGCATCAAAAACCTCGGCCTCCTTCAGAATGGCGCCACCAATCTGCAGGATGTGATCAGTCCATGACTCCCAGCCTGAGTCAGCATTGAAGCGGCCGCGAAGACGAAAGGGGTTCACCCAATTACTGCCGTCACCGCTAAAAATGCCAAGGCCCACCGGTCTCAAATCGACTGATGGATGATCAGAACCTTGGTAGCCGCTGGCTGGCATCAACATGTCCATACGAACAAGCGACTTCTTCGCATAACAGGAAGGGCCGCCAACAAAAACCCCGGTCTTGACTGCATTGGTCCTCTTCACCCAGCTTGGAGGATCTTCTCTTTTAGAGCATGTGGGAGAAAGACTCATGATCGAGATTGTGCGATCAAAAGTCGATCGGGTAGAAATAGTTCTCTCCTCACCATCAGCTGTATAAGAGAACTGAAAGCATCTCCTTTGGAATGACGAGTCATCAGGGACAGCGTCACCAAAGAAAAAGGTAGGCTTGGGCACAACGCTCTGATCGTCCATGACCCAAGGACGATTGCTTGCCATAATTTTATAAAACTCCTCATCCTTGAGAGCGATCAATCGCTGTCTCATCTCATCTCGGTTGAGCGAGTCGCACTCTTCCAAGTTAGTCTCCACATAACGGGCTTCTTCCCATGCCTGTTGAACGGCCGCATTGGAAGATCTGGCAGATCGGCGAGGTGCATCAATAACAAGGCCCTTATCCTTGTTCGTTCTGGAGGAACCACCTGCAAAAGTCAGAAAGGAAGAAATCAAACACCAAATGACAGAATTTTGCTATAAAAAAAAGTGTCCTAACGAAATTTTGGCATGGTTCCGGGGCAATTTCGAAGAAAAGGGAGGCACCCCGAAAAAGAAAGGAAGCTTGAAGATGAGCTCAACATTGCTGCGAGCTCATAATCAATGAAGGATTCTCGAAGAAGACTCGAATTCAAACATTGCTGCGAGATCAAGCCTTTCTTCTCAAATCTTCGCAAGATCGGAAAAGAGCTCAACATTGCTGCGAGCTCAAAAATTCCAAACCTTGCAAAGCTCCTCGAAATTCTGCGAGACTGGAGAAGTGGGCTCAACATTGCTGCGAGCTCCAAAAATCCCAAGACTTGCAAGAAAATTCGAGGTATGCATCATCATGCTCCCAATTCCATTTACCAAAAATCATGCATAAAAGCATCATGCATTAGATGCTAGGAAAACTTTGACAAAAGTTTGACCAACTCCAACCCAATTTGGTCAAAACCAATCAAACTTTGTCTAAGTCAAAATCCATGTTGGCTTGACCTAGAAATTCTAGCCTTTTATCTTGATGCATTAAAAAAAAAAAAAAAAGAAGAAAAAATGCATGATCATCTTGAATTGCATAAACCTCATATCATGGTGAGCAAAAAAAAAAAAAAAGAAAGAAGAAAAAAAAGAAAAAAAAAAAAACAAAGGGGTTGGCCCACAGGCCATGTGGCTGTACGGCCAGGTCCGTACGGACCTGTCCGTACAGCACCAAAAAAAAAAAAAAAAAGCGAAAAAAGAAAAAAAAATGAAAGGAGAACGTGAGCAAAAAAAAAAAAAAAAAAGAGGAAAAGAAAACACGTGAGAAAAAAAAAAAGAGAAGGCGAAAGAAGAAATGGAAACTTTTCTACATCTACATAGGGTTTTTTCTTGGAAAAAGAAGACCTACTTGAAGCCATGGAGAAGAAGAAGAAGAAACTTGAAGATACTCGAGAAATTCTTTATCTTGGAGGGTTTTTGCAAAAAGAAAGCAACAAGAGAAAGAAAACCCATCTCCATTGCTTTTATAGAAAAAGCAAACCAAAAGAGGAAAGGAGGAGAAAAGCAAGGAGGTAAGTGCTAAAAATTAGCAAACTTCCTAAAAGAAAAGGAGATTTGAGATATTCTCTCCTAAAGAGGGGATTCTTGAGAAATTCTCTCCAAAAAGAAAGGGGATTTGAGAAACTTTGAGAAAATCTCTCCCAAAATCAAGGAAACTTGACAGATTCTCTTCAAGTAAGGATATTTTTAGATATTCTCTACGCAAAAGGGATATTTTTAGATATTCTTTACAAAATGACACCACATGAGATCTAAGCCATTTTTAAATAAGCTTAAGGTCCCATGGGTTAGCCCATATGAGCCAGGTTTGACCACCTAGGCACTAAAAGTGGCTTTTGGTCAAAATTTCTCTTACCAAGAGCATACAAAAATGGTTCCATGCCTCTCTTGAGTTGATTGGACCATATAAAAAATTCCAAGCTTCATGGGCTTCCAAAAGAAACCCAAACCATCCAACCCCATGCACCAAATCAAGCCACAATCTTGAAATTGACATTCCACAAAAAACCAAACCACTCCAATGGACCCAAAATTGTCCCAAAGAGTGACCAAAAACCAAACCATGGTCCCCTAACTTGCCACATACAGCTTGTTAGGTCACAAGACCGAAACCAAAAACCAAAATCCCGACCCCCTAACTCGCCACATACAGCCTGTTAGGTCACAAGGTCAAAAACCAAAAAACCTTCTTAACCGCCTAATGTGCCACATAAAGCCTTTAGGTTCACAAGGTTAAAAGGGAAAACCCAAAAACAAAAACCCATATCCAAATGTCATTTCAAAATCCTTGCCTTGAGACGGTACATGACCCCTCTCATTACCGCGAAATCCCTTGGAAGCTCAAAAAAGCAACTCCATCAAGAGAAAAACGCTCAAGACTCTTGGTCAAGCAAGAAGATCTCCTTCAAATTCTCTTCGAGGCACACCGACTGCTAGAGCTGAGCACCTTGTCGCTGTACCTCGAGGGGGCATTTGTTGACACCAAAAATGTCACTATGTCCCTTCAACACCAAAAGCTACATGGAGCCACATCCTGCCATAAATAGGAAGGCGCCACTTCAAGCACCAGATCTTGTCAGAATCAAACAAAAACTGCAAGATCCTTCAAAGCAGCCAAAAGAGGGATACACATGAAGTTTCGGGCCATTTCGACTTCATTTGGCCTAACTTCACTCCTCCGACAGCCAAACAGGAGCTCCCGGCAGCGATAGTGTCGAAGACTTCAAAACTTCAATCAGAGCCTACGGATGGTCTCAGAATACCTCCAAAAGGCCCCATGCCAAATTTCAAGTCAAACGGACAACGTTTGACCCTTCATCAACTCTCGGGAAGCAAAAACAGACCTACATGTGGCGGAGCACCCCGGAATCATGGCATCCAAATTGGAGCTAATGGATCATCTCAAAATGACTCCAATAGGTCCCCTGTCAAGTTTTAGGTCAAACAGACATCGTTTGGCCTAGTTTCAAAGCTCGGCATTTTCCTCGAGGTGAAATCAAGGCGAGCATTTCCGGGATCCCAAAAGGCTTCAAAACTCAAACCAAAGCCCATGGTTGGTCTTACTTACTACTCAGGAGGCTCCCTGTCAAATTTCAGGTCAATCGGACATCGGTTGACCACAAGTCAAAGCTCGGCATTTCTCTCATAGCGAAATTAAGGCAAGCATTTGCGGGACCCCAAAAGGCTTCAAAACTCAAACCAAAGCCTATGGCTGGTCCTATCTACTGCTCAAGAAGCTCCACGTCAAATTTCAGGTCATTCCGACATCGTTTGGTCCAGTTTCAACGCTTGACAAAAATCGGCAAATACCGCACAACAAAGTCTTCGGCTTTCCAGAAAAATAGGAAACTTTGTGCTTCGATTTGCGTGGCTTCTCGTCGGGTTTTCTTCAAGAGAATCAGGCCAATAAATGAGGGGAAATGTTAGAAAAAATACAGAAGAAAAAAGAATGAAAAAAGATCGAAAAACGGCGAAGAAAAGGCGACCGAACAGCGACCGAGAAATGGGCCCAAGGCCCATGGTCGCCGGCAACCCTTGGCCCATGGTCACCGGTGACCATGGCCCAGGGTCGCCGGCCCATGGTCTCCGGCGACCATGGAATTCCGGCGACCCAAAAGTCGCCGGAAACCCCTTTTTTCGGGTCTTTTTCGCGTTTCGAGTTGATTGGTCCTTGTGATTTTTTCAAAATCTGATTTTTCGTGCATGAAATCCGTCGATCTTCGTCAACATCACGGATTCGCCGCCGAAATCATTAAATGATCATTAGATGCCTCGAAATCGCCAACCGACCGACAAAGAAAGCACACTTTCTGCCCGCCCGATCGTGAAATCGACAGGACAGATGTTGCCGGCACGTTGACATTAATCAATGTCTGAAATTGCATCGCCATCCGACATCAAACAACATGTGGATCCACCGGCGATCATCGCAAGAAGAATTCCAAAAGACGCGGCGCGGCCCGCGACTCTTCAAGCGACTTGGCGACCAATTAATGAGGTTAAATGACCCGTTTTATGACAAGTTAATGCGGTCATTAACTCATTATTTTGGACGGCCCAATCAAAAGCAAGCAAATGGAAGTTACAAGTCAGAGGATTTATGGCACTAAAGCCATGAAACTCCTCCCATGATGGGGATTAAAGGCAATTAAAAGCTCATTATTCTCCATCGGCCAATCAAATTCAAGGAAAAAGGAGTTACAAAATAAATAATTTAAAACTTGTAACTCCTCCCATTATGAGCATTAATGCATTCAATGCTCATAAACCCTCCTAAATGGCTACCAAAGGCCTATAAATAGGAGGGCATTCCAAAGGGAAAAGGACCGGACGAAGAACGGAAAAAGAATCCAGAGAAATCGCCAGAGAATTGCCCGGAAAATCCAGAGGCCCTGCAACTCTGCTGCAAAGACCACCAAAAGGTGATTGAAGCACCCTTGGGGGGCCACCCCCCCAAGGACCTCCCTTCTTCTACCAACATGGCTAAAACGTGGCTTTTTCAGCCCGTTTACTTAGCTTTTTATCCGATATAAGACCTTCTCTTGGTCTTTGTCCTTTAAAAATCTGAGGTTAAAAAGCCAAGCCAAGAATCCAAGCATCGTATTCTCATCTGCATGGACGATGGAGGAGCCCATACATGACTCGCGACCGTCGATCTGAACGTGTCCCCACAATCGAATGAGAAGTCAGATTCCTTTTCTTGATTTCTATTGTACTTTATTTTTCTTTTAGAGACAAAAATCACAATTCTTGTCTTTCATAATGGATAAGACTTGTAAATCGCCTTTTACGGCAAAATCGCCTTTCACGGCAACAAATGAAATCGCCTTTCACGGCATTAAAAAAAAAAAACCTTTTGTCTCTTTTCTTAAAATATGTGTGCAATGGAAAACTAGAAAAAGTTTCATTTTCCCTTTCTACTTGTGAAGGTGGATCTTCGGATCACCGTTTCTAAATTCCAAGTAGAAAAGTGAAATTGGCATACCCGTACAAAAAAAAGGAAAGATGTTGATACCCTTATCTTTTCTTCTCCTCCCCTCCGCCGTACCCCGAAAGACCCAGGGCGGAGGCAGCGGGAGAGAGGGAAGAAATCGGGTCCATCATGGGCTAAACAGTGTCAGAATGGCTTGGAATTTGATGTAGAGCCTTCTAGTGGCAGTTTGAGGCCAACTGTGTGCTTTGTTTTGTGAATTAGGGTCTCCAACTTCACCACTGTTGGGAGCTCCTATTCAGCTGCTGGAAGAGAGAAGTTAGGCCAAATAATATCGAAATGGCACGAAACTTCATGTGTACTCTTCTCATGGCTGTTTTGAAAGATCTTGCAGTTCTTGAATGATTCTGATAAGATTTGATGCTTGAAGCAGCATTGTTTGTTACGGTCGGATGCAGCTTCATGTAGCTTCTTGGTGTCAACAATATGTATATACATATCTATATGCATACATATACATACATATATATATATGTATATATATATATGGGAGTCAGTCCTCAAAAGACGATCCCTACACTTTATAGTGTGAACCGCCTATTGGGGCCCACCGTGTGACCCCACTGGTCGTGTGCATTGGCAGTGAGGTTCACCTTAGGTTCATCCATTTGGACAAAGAAAGTCCATATAGCACACACGTGCCCTTGGGTTTGCACTTATACGAATGGATTGTAAACCGTTTGTTCGAATGCCACCACCATGTGAATGAATTATACACCATCAAGCTTATGGTGCCCAAATGAAGATGATAGAATGATCGGATAGGGCCCAAACTTAATAGGTAGATAGGTCCCACGCATATCTTGTAATCCCCCAATCACAGCCCCAGGTGGCTCCACCGTAGGCATGTAAATTTGGGCAAGCCGTCCAAGCCCAGCAAGGCCCAACATGAAAAAACTGTGCTTGGGCCGTGCCTGGGCCGTTGACTTAGTCAACGGGTTGGCAAGGCCTGGCCCAAGAGCAACACTTGGGCCGTGCTGGGCCTGCGGCCCCAAGCCCGCGAGTGGCCCAGCCTGAGGAGGTCCCAACGGTCATATTTTTTGAAAACCCCCCTCCCCTCTCAAAAAAGGATAAAAAATCTATTCTTTTACATTTTTAACCCTCCTAACAGCTACAAACGGTCAAATAAGGGGGAAGGGGGGGGGGGGGTATTAGTATCTTTTGATTATTTTTTACCATTATACCCGAACTGCTATAAAACGGTCATATGAGGGTATTTTATGTCATTTTAACACTTGGGAATTCTATAAATAGTCCTCATTCCTCTCATTTCTCTACCTCATCTACTCTTTCATTTCTCACACTCCCTCTAAGGTTCTAAGCGTCTAAGCTCTTTTAAGTCTCATTCTAAAGTCTAAGCTCTCTACAAAGTTCTCTAAGAAGTGAAGAGTGAGAGTGACTTCTCTAAAGTGGAGGATATCTCTAAGAAAGACTTCTCCATTAGCTCTCCCTCTCTCATAAAGGTAATTTTTATTTTTAATCTTGGGTTTTATTTATTAATAATATACATAGTAATATTATATATTAAGTCTCATCTTCTCCCCTTTCTTATATAAATTATCACAATAAACACATTATACATAACTATTTATTTAAGTTTTGTTTTTAATCTTTTATTTAGAAATATGGCTGGACCATCACAACCTTTCAACCTTGACTTCTCTCTAAATGAGGAAGATCGACCCGGATTTACTCATTTAGATCAAAGTTAGGGCATAGAAGTGCATAGTCATAATCCCAACTTGTAATTTATTTTTTAGAATGTATCATAGGTTTTTAAAGTTATAATTTATTTTTTAGAATGTATCATAGGTTTCTAATGTTCTAATTTTCTCTTCATTTATCAAAAGGTTTGAATTTCCTTATATATGTATATATTGATCCAAGTTCAAAATTGTATTTTTTTGAACTTTTTTAACTTAAATTTCAAGGAAATGCAATTTATTTGATGAATTTTTTAAAACATCATTCGTTTTGTTTTACTTATTTATTTCTCTTAATTTCTTTATTTTAATGAAATCGGTCCAAGAGTCTAAGTCCAAGTTTGTGACTTTGTGTCCGTCCAAGTTTTTTAAAAAAATTTAAAAATTTAGAAATAAAAGGTGAGGGGGGTCTGTGGGCTGCCCATGGGCTGCACGGCCCAGGCCCGACTAGGGCCTGGCCCAACACCGCACGACCAGGGCTGTGCTGGGCAAACCCCCAAAGGGTTGGGCACGGCATGGCCCAGCCTGAATACCAATCATGGGCCGTGCCTGCATGGCCCATACTTTCATACCTACTCCAATGCCATATGTCCACGCATTGAGTTTAGATCATCGTAAACTATATGAGACCTACCTATAAGTAAATTGACTACATTAGATCATCGTAACATCTATGCTCTAAAATTTAATTGTTTAGAGGCATCATTTTATTGTGATGTCAATCCAATGATGTGGAAAAGTTGGATGAGTGTTAAATTTAGACTTGTGACTATTCAACGTGGGGTTGTAGTGTGTGTGAAAAGACGGTGCGGAAAAGTTGTATTAGTGTCAAATTTGGAATTGTGACCATTCAAGGGGGAGTTGTAGTGTGTGTGAAAAGACGAGATTGACTTAAAGTGAGCCCCGTGACAAAAAAAACAGGGAGGGTTGGAAAAAGAAGCTTTTTAAAGTAGGGTATTTTGAAAAAGGAAAATTTTCCAAAATGCTCCATGTGGAAAGGGACGTTTTTGCCCTTTCTTGCATCCAATGTAGGCAAGCCACCGGTGCACCGTATTAAAACCATTGTACCGGCATTTATTAACACACTTGTGCAGGAGAGTGTGTAGGAGAGGAAATAGGATAAGAGGCTATAAACTAGGAGGCTTGAATTTGAGAGAGAGAGAGAGAGAGATTCTCTAAAAGGTTGGACGTACATGTGCTATTCTCCTGTTTGAATGAGATTTTAATAGGTCCCATATAAGTTGAGAGTTATTTTGATAGGATTTGATTTTTTATAAGTAGCACACATAATAGCCTTCTAAATTGCGTTATCTAATGATCATTTTATTTTCATAAGTGGTCCCACTGTAGAATATGATTTTCATGTGGTGAGTGGGTGTCGAGGGCCCACTCATGAAAAATCACAACCAATTAATCAAATTAAAGGGCCTTCTCTTTTATGGCCAAATATGTAATGATCTTTTTTTTTTTCCACAAATGACCCCCACTAAAGAATATGATTTATATGTGATGAATGGGTGTTGGGGGCCCTCATGAAAAATCACACTTTTAATTGGACAAAATCAGACCGCCCCTAGTAAAAAAGTTGATTATGATTTCAAGCATTTTGGGTCAATGGTGGGCCCTATTGATAGATTCATTGTGCTATCGTCCGAGGACTATTCCCTGCTAACAACTTGAGCTTGTAGGCCATATATTTAATTCAAACCATCTAGCTTGTGCGCTACACCTTTTTCATAGCAATAGTTTTTAATGCGACAACACGTCAGTGGAAACCATTTGGAGCAAAATCAGGAGCCATTTAGAGAAAAATTAGGACTTACACTTTATTCTTTTGGAGTGAGAAATTAGGAGCCATTCAAGCTATTTAGGGTCCCTTTGGGAAAATGAAGGGGAGGGGAGGGAAAATTTGAGGGGGAAGAAAAATGAAGGGGAGGGGAGGGGAAGGGGAGGGGAAAATTAATTTTTACCTCCTCTATGTTGAGAAGTTAAAAGTAGGGGGAGGAAAAGGGAAACAGTAGGGTTTTGCTTTGTTTGTCGAGATAACGAGAAAATTACACACGTTTTGCCCTTACTTTTGTAAAAACTTTAAAATTCTTTTTTATATATAAAGGGCAATTTGTAATTTTAACTCATTTTCACCCCTCCTCTCCCCGAAAATTTTTGTACACAATTCCCCCCCCCCCCCCCCCCCCCATTTTCCCTCCTCCCCTTTCCCAAACACCCTCCAAACAATTTTTTCCCCCTTTTCCCCATGTTTTTTTCCTCCCCGCATCTCTCCCCCCTTTCCCAAACAGAGGGTTAGTTGCCTCGTTTTTGATATGACAACCCATTCAATGCAGGTAAATGTCCATTCTCTTCTCATTGGTAAAACTCACGGGGCGTTTTTCTTTTCAAAACTGGCGGCCGCTGTATAACGCTCCCTTTGAAAAATTATATCCAGCCGACAATGAAGATTCAATAAGATTGATAGTACAATAAAAGATGAAAAGACGATTAGTCCTGATTACTATATACATTGACTCGATATACAGCCGACAATGAAAGTTCAATAGGCTTGATGCTACCTTAAAAGATGAAAAGACGAATAGTTACGATATAACAGGGAAAAAGTCTACTTGGACCAAATTTTAGGCCGATCATTGAATCTATTGGATGAGAACTTTGAGACCGGTCCAAGGATCGGTTCCAAAATTCGGTCTATGTAGCGGGACTCTATAACAGGACTGTACGTTCCATGGGTGGACCCAAGTTGTGTGACCATATGGGGCGGCTGCCTGAGGTCACATGTTGAAGTCTCAAGAGAATCAGATGGGGCCCTAGGCTATGCCCCACATTTCTATGAAAAATTGCCCCACGTGTCTTATGTCTAAGACTTTGTCTCCTTTCCTCTTTTTTTTTTTTTTTTTTAAATGCTCTATTTTTTTTTTCTACTCTTTTCTATCCTATCGTCTTCCCACAAAACCCATGATTCACATGGTTTAAAATCTCGCCGATACCGGTTCATATCGGTCGATATGAACCAGTATCGGCCCATACCACGACGATATTTTATCGCGAAACCGAGTCGGGCAAAATTCCCCCAAAATATTGGTTTAACCGATATTTCGGCCAATATTACCAATATCTGAAAATATCGGCCGAGATGTAGTAATGGTAAAAAATCCTAATTTTGTATAACTTTTTCCCTATTTTTCCATTTTATTCTCCTCTCCCCTCATCTCCTTAGAGCAACCATGTCTCCATAGCTCATTCTCTTACATATTTCCAAATTCTAATACTATTTTTTTGAAGAAATCATTTTATTTAGTAAGAGAAAATCAACTTAACGCCCTTACTTTTACTATTATGTGTTTTTTATTTTTAGATAAAGTATAGAAATGAATGAAAAGATCATTGGCATGTCATTTTTGAGTTTGTATTGTGCTCTTCACTTAGATCTACACACTTTCATACTAGATCTACTTATAAACATGATTTTGGGTGTAGAAAAATGGTTTTAAATCTTATACTTTAAAAAAAAATTTAGAGTATTTATTATAGTAAATAGTAAATAATAATAGCTTATTAATAGTGTATAGATAATTATTATATTATCTTTATTTTCTTATATTTTTACACTAATAAATTGACCATGAACCAAAATAATAGTTGCATTATATGAGATATTTGAGAAGACAGCGAAATGCGACACAGACAGGACTTATAACTTAAGGTGACTGATATTTTGATTTATTGTTATTACTAATGGAAAAGAACATTGTTTTCTAGCATTTTCTAATATTTTGGATTTTTTGGATATTTTTGTAATTTTTTTTGGATTAAAAAGACTAACACCGCGACAACTGCGACGGACCGATAACCGCTACCAATACCGATTTCATATCAGTTTTTGTCTCAGCCAAGACCGCGACTGATACCGCGATTTTAAACCATGATGGTTCGATCATTCATAAACCATTCAAATCTCAGAAAGTCCCTCTCGATCCGATCTAGCTTTGCCACGTGCTGTACTCTGCTCATAAAACAATTTTTAATGAAACTTTTCTCTCCAACCACGTACTGCACTCCACTAGCAGAACAATTTTTTTCGTATGAGGTCATTAAAATTGATGCGGCATGAGGATTGAATGTTAATTAGTCTTATAATACAAGTCCCCCGAGGGCATGTGTGATCACATGCAACGGTGTTAACTGTTGGATACAATAATTTTGATGAAAAACCTCATGGGTGTCAATTGAGCCCGTCGGAATGGATATATGACCCGACCCATCCTAAGTTCAAAAATATGGGGCTTTTAAAAAAAAAACGTTAAATCCTAGCGTTTGGCCCCCTCAGACAAAAGGAATTATGTAATTGGCCATCTTTGTAAATAAACAATATTCTTTCGACTTCCTATTCTCATAACTAATATTATAAGGCCAAAAGCAACCAATCGAACCAATTTTGCTTCATAGCTGATCCACCGAGTCCAATTTCGGTTCATATCACCACCTTTGAGACATTGATTTCATCCACCTTCCAAAAGACTGGTTATCGTAGTTGTAGCATTGCATGAGGTGAACTCCCGAAATATAAGGAGACATTGCCTATTAGTAGTTAATAATTGTCAGATTGATTGATGAACAAAGTAATAGTGGACCATTTTTGAAATGGAATGAAATTTGGCTCTTCCAAGTGCAAGATTGAACGGTTTGGATTTACCATGCGGTCTAGTTGCAGAAATAAAATTCATTTGTACGCATTCTGCCGTAAGAGGGCGTGAAATCACTCACGGCTGCTAAATACATGAACACCAACATGATTCAATAGTATAAAATAAAAATAAAAATAAAAATTGCATTCAAAGATTACGTAACAAGCTTACCACATAGAATCATGGGGATTTGACCGTATGGGTTAGAAAATACATTGTATTCTTTGAAATGGTGCCGAGTAAAAAGTTATCCCAAATAAGGGGTTCGTACAAAGAGCCCCTTTTTTTTTTTTTCCAATTTTACCCTCTTTGTGCGATATTGCAGATATGTGCAATATCGCACATACTTAAACCCTCTTGTGGTTTTCCCTCTCATTTTTCCTCCGTTCCTAGCAGAAAGCATGTCGTTTTACCTCATTGTATTGCTGTGGCTGTCTCCATCGTTAGAGGAAAGTTCTCAGGAGGATTAAGTGATTGCTCTTTCGTTTCTTGAAAAGCATATGAAGGTTTCTCTACTACTCATCTTCCTTTTTCTCTTCCATTTGTTTACTTCTTTGCTGTAATGAATTGAACCTGAGCAAAGGGATAGATCCATGATGTCAATAATATGTGGGATTTTGTTGTTTATGTGCTCTTGTTGGGAACTACTTCTCATAAAACCATCTTTATGTGATGGGATGAGGAAATCAAGAGTTCATTCCGTTCACCTCTGTGCCAAAATTAAGAAAGAAAAAAAACATGTTTTTTTTTTTTTGTTGTTTTCTTGTTTGTCCTTTTGTTTTTGTCATATTTTATTTTGATAAACAAAAAACAGACTCAAACAAATTTTCCTAATTACTTGGTCTAACAAGTTTTATTCTAAACTCCTAACACCCTCCCTTAAATTGAATGTACTTCTGACAATCAGTTAGAGATAAAACATCAGTCACCTTTCCTCAAACTGTAGTATCCATTGAACACACTCCAAGTAGCTGCCGCAATATCACGAAAATGGAAATTTGAGGGGCTTGGTCAGAATATCTGCAAGCTGATTCTTACTTCTGCAGTAGATTAGATAAATGGTTCCATCACTTGGAAGATCACGTAGAAAATGATACCATTCATCAATGTGTTTACTTCTTCCATGTAGAACAAGATTTTTTGAGAGTTTGATCGTTGAACTATAATCACAGTAGACTGGAGTGGGACCTTGTTGGGGACAATGTAGTTCTTCAAGGAGTCTCCTCAACCAAATAGCTTGACAACCACAGGATGCGGCAGCAATAAATTTAGCTTCAGTAGTGGACAGAGTAACAATTTGTTGCTTCTTGGATGACCAAGAGACCACTCCTGATCCTGTTGACTATAATTCACCAGATATAACATGTGGTGGATGAGATAAGCTTGTGGAAATGGAATGTGGTGGTCGTGGTTCACTATTTTCTTTTTTCTCAATATCAAAATTCACAGGAATTTGTTGCCATAAACTATTAACAGTTTGCTGCCTTGAACTATTAACAGTCCATGTCTTTTCTTTATCAAAAATAATATCTCGACTAATGATGAGCTTCTTGGTGATGGGATTATATAATTTGTAGGCCTTCGAATTCTCACTAATCCCTAGCAAAATAAACTTTTCTCCTTTATTATCAAGTTTCTTCCTTTATGTGTGTCTCATATATATATATATATATATATATGTCGGTGTGTGCGCGTGTGAGTTATAACATATATGTGATGAACTCCAATTCTATCAGAAATGTCTTAGAATGCTACTCATCAATTTCCTGACATTTGATCCAATTTTGAACTTCTTTGTTATTCCAGGATGTCCGAATATGAAATATGTTTGATATTGCACTTTAACGGGGATTTGGATATTGATCATCTAAATCCGGTATACATGGGTGGTGAGCAGAGAATCATATTCGTGGATAGCAACATAAGTTATAATGCAGTAGTTGAACAAATAATTACAGAGACGAATTGGGACGAAGAGGATGAGTATCCATTGATACGATACATGTGTCATATCAATCGGATATTCACATTGGTCGATATAAAAAGCGATGGAGATATGCAGAGTATGCTCAGATTAAACCGTGAACGAACTGTCCCCATATTGTTGTATCTCTATAGAAGCTCAGAAATTTTAGAAAGAACTAAGAAGGCCACTACACGGTACGCATTAATTTTTTTTATACATATTTCTTAATGAATTCTAACTTTCCTCTTATTCATGAACTTCTTCATATTGTTCATTTTGAAGTTGTTCAAGTCGCATATCTCCGAGGGCATGCACAAGCCGCAGAATATTTACAGAAGTTGACAATGAAAGAGTTGCTCTTGAAACAACAGTTTGTTCCCATAGGTATGCTATGGCTAACACCATTGAAATCTATTCTATTTCGAAATAATTTTATAGAAGAAGGCGATCTTATTGCTCAAGTAATTATGCAGGAATAATCTTCTAGCGACGCCATCAATTCATATAGATTTGAATAGATCATCATCATTTGATGATCATCAAAATGAAACCATACGCATAAATGGCGATGAAGCACAAACATTTTCTTATGGTGATGGCCTTGACTCAATTTTTCAAGAAGACTGTCATAGTGATCCATTTAACTTGATTGGCTTGAATATGAATATGCATCTTCCTCAACAACAGGAGATAACTTTTGATCAACAAGAGATTATTGGAGAGCCATGTAATGCAACTCTAAATTTGAATCTAGTAGACACATTGGTTCCTGATTCCCTTGTTCTGGAAGATGATCAGAATATTAATTTCATGCATAAGATGTGGAAGGGAAAAAAATTTTCAAACCGCGATTCCTTTAGAGAAGCACTTGCAAAGGTTGCAATGTATGATAATTTTGCAATGAAACGCTTGAGAACATCTCCAACAGAAGTTACAGCACGGTGTAGTGAAAGTTACTGTCCTTGGCGTATCCATGCAACACTTGTTAACTCTGGCCCAGAATTTCAGGTCAGGACATACAATGGTGCTCATACTTGTTCGAAGCCAATGATGGGGCTTGGACATGGGGAAGCAACATCTAGATTCATTGCAAGGTGGATCATAGACAGACTACGTATCCATGAGTCATATACACCCAAAGAGATTATAACTGACTTTTCAAAGGAGTTTGGGGTTCAACTTAGCTACAAGAAGGCATAGAAGGCGAGAGAGATAGCATTCGATGAGATACGGGGTTCATATGAACAATCATTCAGCATATTACCAGACTATTGTCATGAATTGAGAAGGACTAATCCTGGCACTGTGACGCATGTGATCCAAGAAGAGGATTCAACATTTGACAGATGTTTCTTTTCTTTGGGATCAAGTATAGAATCATTCCGTTCCACGTTGAGGCCATTAATTGCAGTTGATGGGACACACCTTCGTGGAAAATATCCTGGCGTGCTACTCATTGCTGTGACTCATGATGGAGACCATGGAATATTTCCAATAGCGTTCGGTATTGCAGAGATCGAGAATTTCAAAACTTGGGAGTGGTTCTTGGCGGCCTTCTCACTAGCTTTGCGGCCGCCCCAAAACCTAACAATCGTGTCTGATCGAATGAAAGGACTCACAAGGGCTGTTGTGGAACGGTTTCCAGATGCCAACCATTGTTACTGTGTGCGTCATATTTCAGAGAACATTCGTGAAAGATTCAAAGATGATGGTATATGTCGCAAGTTTTGGAATGCTGCTCATGCATTTAGACCATGTGAGTATGAACGTCATATGAATTATGACATTAGAACAGTTAACGAGGGGGCATATAAATACATTGAAGATATTGGAAAGCAGCATTGGGCCAATGCTTTTGTATTGGGCAAGCGATATGATATGCTCACGACAAATTGTGCCGAGGCCACAAACAGTTTGCTCAAGGGGGCGAGAGAATTGCCCATAACTAAAATGGTAGAGGCAATTCGTTCTAAACTCATGGAATTTTTTGAACTTCGTCGGCAAAAGTCTCATGTTCTTAATTCCAAGTTAACTCGTTATGCTGAGTCTATGTTGAGCAAAGAGAGTGAACATGCTCGTAGACTGGGTGTTCGTGCAGCCAGTCCAACTGAAATCGAGGTCCACTCCAGTGAGTATGTAGACATTGTTCACTTGGACCGTCATTCTTGTACCTGTCGTCGATGGGAATTGCTTGGAATTCCTTGCTCGCATGCTGTAGCGGCACTTAAGATGAGAGGTCTCGATCCATATGACAATTGTGAGCAGTGGTTTACCTCTGATATGTATAGAAGGACTTACAACTTTGTTATACATGGTGTGAGAGATATGAACCAATGGGATGTGCGAACCAGTTTACATGTGCCTCCTCCTCATGGAAAGAGACAAGCTGGTAGACCCAAGAAGAACAGAATACGTACTGAGGATCGTGGGAGGAACAAAGTCACTTGCTCCATATGTAAGCAGAAGGGCCATAATCGTCAAACATGTCGCAATCCACCTATACAGGATTGAGTTTGATCCAAATGGCTCGTAAACATTTTGTGCCCACAACATTTTTTGGTGACATATTTTGTTCACAACGTTTATGATGGTGAGATATTTGGTTAACAGAGTTCTTTTGGCTTGGTATGCTCCATTGAGTTTCTTTATCAGTTTGTATTGTAACTCCTTGGAGCATTCAGATGATTCTTCTTACACAATATTGTAACATGTTTGGAATTTTTTGTATACTCTGTCAAATGTTATGTTAAAAATTGTTGGGCATTGATAAACCAAAAATATATGGTCATGGAGATACTGTGGTTTTTATTTTTTGTGTTAATGAAGTAAGAAGGTTGAATGGCACCAATGAGCTCAGGTTTGATGTTGTATGTTGTATGAAAGCCCCGTGATATCATGGCCTTTCAGTTTCTATACTATAGACTACCATGAAATCTCCATGATATCATGAGATTATCACTTGCTATATTATCAACTGTCCAATTTTTGTAAGTACATACATATATATATTTAGAGATCAATAATAATAGAACAAGTAACATTGACACATGACCACAGGCATTAACTAAAGTCTGATTACGTTTATTAGATAATATACCTACGAGATATTAAACCAAAACATAAACCCAACATTCAGAATTTTTACAGCGGTTATACATAGTCATAATTAACAGAGACAAAAGCATAAAAAAAGTTCATGGAGAAGGGGCTTCATCTATGACTTCTTTAACGTTTGGTGTAATTCTTCTTTAGGAATAGTCGAGCATATATCTTCTAGGATTGGATTGCTGCAAATTGAAATATATATATCTACATTAGGAAAACTTATCATAAGAACAAGAAATCGGTGATTGAAGTTTAAGTAATAGAACTTGCTTTGAATACAAACGTATCCAGAATTCTTCCAAACACGATTTCTCAGCATGATTAAGGCAATAATTCGGATTCGGGCGGCTGACTTTTGTCCTCTTATTCTTCGGTACATAGTACGGGGATTTCAGTATAGGAATAAAACTGGCCTTCCTAGGATTGGCCTTCATCCGACTGACAATAGATCCCATCTTATTTTTCCCCAATCTTTGACCAATAGACTCATGGGGTCCACCTAGAACAATGAGGTCCTTCTCCTTACTCCAACTTTGTGGGGTGCATAAATAAACTGGGATCTTGCTCTTAGCACTTTGAGGTGTGCTGACATGAGTTGATGTTCGCGGGGATGGTGATAATCCATAAGCGCCATTGCGTGATCCAACGGGGGTCTTAGGTGATGGACTTCTCATATCCTATAAGAAAATCATAAACAAGCTTTATTCTCTAGACATAAAAATAAACGGAAACATTTTTCTATCACACACAACGACATACTAACCGCCTTGTCTTTCTCATCAAAAGTAGAGTTGATGCAATTTTCTACATCAAAGCTAACAAAACTTGATGACCAAGCTATTTTAAACATTTTGACTTTCCTCTGCATACTCTTTAAGAAGCAATTCATCTGAGAGGGGTCTGCCGTCTTCTCCAACTTCTCAAAACTCTCAAGTTGCCAGTCGAGGAATTTGTCAACCTGTGGACACAATTAATGAATCCAATTATGAGCGTGGTGTTCACTAATACTAACAACAAAATTAAATCATACTCATCATACCTTATGTTGGGTGGAGCTGTCATGATCCAAATGTACTCTTTCCAACGGACGACCGATTCGGTTTCTTGTAATTCTTCTATACCATTGCAGGTATTCATCCCGATGGCAGCCACTAACTTCATCCTTTTCTGCATTTACAACATACATGGCCCTATTGTTCCAATCTTCTATAGGTCGTGCATATTTCCTCTCATAGTTTATAGCTCTCTTGGATAATTTTTTCTCCACCCTCACAATTGGATGAAATGGAGGAGGGACATGCTGGTTTAATCCAAATTGCTTAAGCACGCGATCAACATTATGTCTCTCGACAATCATATAATTGATCATTGACACTGCAGATCGAAAGAGGGGTCTATCCACTTCATTTACACAAGCTGCCAACTCATCGCCGTACTGGTCATACGGCTGCCAATCAAACTGTAAGTTGTAAAGAACATTGAATGAGGGTTAGATAGATTATATGTACAAGAATGAACAATAAACAATCTTGAAAAATAACTAACTTACGCTGTCAACATCTTGCGTGTTAAGTTGCCTCCGAACCTCTCCCACGTTTGTGAGAATATGATGATCCTTTAGTCTTTCTTCCCACATCTTGAACAATGGGAATTCTAGTTGAATGTCCTCCATGTTTTTTGATATTGACCGCCCGATCGACATCCTCAAATATGCCCATATCTGTGATGAAAGAAGGATATATTTAAAAGGAAAGCGACAACAATTCAAGAACATATATCGATTTAATATAATGATTAGGAAATCTGTTTAGTTACCTGTAATAGTTGAAGTGGCCCTGTGATTGTCTTTACTCGATCTTTGATTCTCGATGCCCGGGTCAAGCTCCTATATAGATTTGCTAGGCAAGCAGGCCCCCAAGCATATGGTTTGAAATCTTCAAAAAGCTCGATCAAATAAGCATTACCCCTCGAGCCAGAAGTGTTTGTACAAATCTGAGACGAAACAAGATGAAATAGATATGCACGCGTGTGCCTGATCTCAACTGCTTGAGACGGTCTCTTCGGTAGGTCTTTGAAGTTATCGTGGAACCATTTCAAGTTTATTTGCCCCCCTTGGAATTCAGACGGATCGGGGGCAACACCCAATAAGTCAAGAAATTTTTCCTCCAAAATCATCCAATGGGACCAAACACGGCCTGTAACAGCAGGCCCATCTATGGGAAGGCCATAAATATAGGCCACATCCTCCAATGTGACCGTAGCCTCACCCCCAAGAAAGTGGAAGGTGTTTGTTTCCGGTCTCCATCTTTCGATAAGCCCACTGATTAGTGCATGGTCTATCTTCATTTTTTCGATCTCAGAGAAATGATGTAGACCTGTTCTTCTTATATATTGTCGCATTCTTGTATTCAATGTCCAAGAATCATTCTTAGGATCCCAAGGAATGCAACGTGCTATTTCTGGCTCCTATGAAATACAAAAAAATAAATATAAATATATAACAATTAAAAGTTAAAGAAATATTATTAAACATTGAGTAATAAAAAAAAAAATAGGAAATTCACCTTTCCATCCCATACTTCCTTCGAAATATGGTTCTCTTGTTCAAACAATATAGATTTATCTTCGGGACCGGGAATTAAAACTTGCATCTTTATAACTTCGTATACAGCTGCACCAAACTATTAAATCATATTAATGCCTATAATTTCAACATGTTAAATGAAATTAATCATAAGAAAAGATAATTCATACTCAGAATGAGTCCCAACTATTGAAAATCCCCTCTTAAGTTTCCTTGTTTGAGATAATTACTTCCACTGGAAATTGTGTGTTTGTACATGAAAGGACATGGGAAAATAGAGGGGTCACTTCATGAAATCTAAAACTAGTATGACTAGTTACTTGGGTTTGTTCTTTTGGTCCAGTAAGATTTTAGTATGAAAGTGTTGCCTGTGG
The DNA here is from genome assembly GCA_003546025.1 of Camphora micrantha. Taxonomy (NCBI): domain Eukaryota; kingdom Viridiplantae; phylum Streptophyta; class Magnoliopsida; order Laurales; family Lauraceae; genus Camphora; species Camphora micrantha. The sequence goes on along the minus strand of QPKB01000006.1, from coordinate 17,108,503 downwards.
CCCAATGGCACTTGAACATTAGGTACATTCGAAAAGTGTACACTTTACTCAATTACCCACTACCTTACATGTGGGGGCCAATGTTTATTAATCCAGACCATTTATCTGATAAGGTCCCATGGTTGGCAGCCCTCTATTAAAAGTTTTATTCACTAGCCTATGAGCATTTGGCTCATTAATTGATGGTTAAGTAAAAAGCAGCACTGTTCCACGGTGTACAGTAGGGCCATTACATATGTTAGAGATAAAAAAAAAAAAAGGAAGGATAGTATTAAATATGGATAGAAATGGGAAAACACAGGGTATTGATTTTCAAGAAAGAATGGTTGTAAGAACTAATGCACTGTTCCAGGAAAACATTAGGCACAGGGTACTGCCTCTTTAACGTCCGGATCAAGTCATCTACGTGGAGAGAATTTCGCTGTAACACTAGTACTAGACTGCTGTCATCAAACAAAGATGTAATGTATGTCTCTATTGCAGTCACTTGGAAGGGTGGAATTTGATGGTCTTAAACGAAAATCAACGGTAGGCAATTTTGTAACCCTCTTTTTAAGGGCCCCAAAATTTATTGATAATCTATCTCAAACCATTAAACTTTGGGAATTTTAAAAATACTCATGTTCTCTTGAAATGATTATTTTTCTAAAGTGGTTGAAAGGTTTCTTTCAAAGAGGTTACTTCCGGTGGCCCCATCTAAACAATCATGAATCAAAGCAGATAACCATTCATTCAATAGAGAAGTAAATCCTATAAAACCTACAAATACAGGTAAAAGTAAAATTAAAATTTCCAACCTTCTACTAAACACGACAGTCGAGTATTCAACTAATGAAGACATCACAAATTATTGATAACTGAACCTCATTTGACAATTTCCTCCTCATTTACATAAAGCTTTTGCATAATATCATTTGCTAATGAAATCAATACCCAATTAGAAAGCATTGCGCGCTAATATAAAACTTAATAGGATCACATATTTGTTTGCTACAAACAACCTTACATGTAAATCCAACATACAGGGGTGATAGAGACATAACATGAATGACAAAAATAAAAGCTAGTGCATTCTCCACTTACCAAGACTGGGTTTATTTACCCACTTCCACATGGTAGGTTTTGCCTTCTTTTCCTTTCATGGTCATTGTTACTTTCTAGACAAAGGAAAGCAGAGTCCCTGATCTCTGCTTTTGGTGACCGTCTTCACTGGCCCCAAAAGTAGAATCATAGAAAGAATAACTTTCCAGCCAAAATGACAAACCCCCCTTTCCAGCCTTATTCCTGTGGCCTTCCTAATCCATGCTTTTTTTACTTACAATATGAATATTCAAAGACAGACAAATGAGTCCCTATAAGGCCATAACTATAACAAACTACTTCCCTTCTTTTCCACTTAAACATTTTCTATGGACTACTTCCCTTCTTTTCCATTTAAACATTTTCTATGGAGTCTTTCACTAGTACCGTAGTAGCCCATTTAAACATTTTTTTCCAGAGATTTTTTTTCTAGTCATTCCTCTATGAGAGAGGATACCCAAACAAAACTAAATAAAACCTGAAACTCAAGACAAAGACCATTCCTACCTGCCCTCTTCCAAACCATGCAAATGAAAAACAATAACTCAAAAACCAAAGCAAGTTTGTTAAAACCTGCAAACACCATTGTAGCACCTCATGTGAAGCAAAATGGGAGAAAAAAGACAAATGCATATTGCATTTCCTGCTGTAGACAGGGACACCAATAGAACAGGAAAGAAGGGACTCACGAAATAGAGATGAGAAGTTGCTGGAAGGTTGAAGACGATAGCCTCCTTTGCGATATTGAGATGAAATCGACCAAGAAGATGAGATGAAATCGATCAAGAAGATGGGTTTTTTCGTTTGCAACAGTGTTAGGGTGAAAGGTGAAAAAGCTTCGAATGACTTTTTACAGTGGTAGGTTCAATCTTTTTTACCTAGGGACAAAACTGGAAAAAAATGTGAGTCCCCACTGTACAATACCCATCTTTAGTATAATGTTTTAGTGAACACTGTTTTAAGAAATACAGTGTATTTACTCCCCTGTACGGTCAAATCCCCTAGAATCATATATACTGAGTACCCATTATATTTAAGATCGTACTAATCCTTGCCCAGGCCACGTACGTATGAAACAAGATTTGATGGAGGCCGTTCATTGACAGAGTCCGGATTGAACAATCCTCGGCAGAGGACCCAACATGGGGATAGGATTGGACAGCTCAAGCTCAATACATGCACGGCTTGTCCCACTGACAGGCCTACATGGGGGCGTGTATCACATGGGAATGCTGTGACAGTTGGCTTCAATGATTTTGATGCAAAAGTACATGGCCCCACTGTCACAATCACCATCATCTCACTGTCACAGTGACAGCAAAAATATAAATATAAATAAGGGAATTTTTTTTAAAAAATAACCTTTTGTGGTCACTCCGTCCTATAACGGAACTTTAACCAGTAGTGCACCAAACAGAAAATCAGTATAGAAAAAATAAAAATTTTCACCATTTTTTTCTAGTCGCATTCAACCTTCACTTTCTATGTTAAGGGTCGACTGCAACCCTCGCTATAACAAGTGAGGGTTGTATTCACTACAACAAACTGCAGTTTTAGCGACGTAATTTTTCGTCGCCAAAAGCCCATAAAACGTCGGTAAACACTTTTACCGACAAAATAATTTTCGTCGGCCAGACGTTGCTAAAAAGTCATGGACAAAACATTTTACCGACGTAACAATTTTCCGTCGGCAAAAATTAGAGTTTTACCGACGCTTATTTTACTTTTGCCGACGTTTTTAAAACGTTGGCAAATTAATTTTATTATTGTAAAAATTGAGATTACCTTTTACCGACGTTTTATTTTCGTCGGTAAAATAAAAAGAAAATAAATAAAAAATAAAAGATTGTACCGACGTTTACTTTTCGTCGGTAAAACAAAAGTAAAAATAAATAAAAAATTAAAAAACGTTTACCGACGTTATTATTTCATTGGTAAAATAAACAAAAAATAAATAAAACATAAAATTTATTTTCCTGACGTTTAATTTTCGTCGGTAAAAAAAAGTAAAAATAAATAAAAAAATAAAAAAACGTTTACCTACGTTATTATTTCGTCGCTAAAATAAACAGAAAATAAATAAAACATAAAATTTATTGTACCGACGTTTAATATTCGTCAGCAAAAAAAAAGTAAGAATAAATAAAAAATTAAAAAATGTTTACTGAAGTTACTATTTCATCGGTAAAATAAAACATAAAATAAATAAAACATGAAATATATATTTTACCGACGTTTATTTTCGTTGGCAAAACAAAAGTAAGAATAAATAAAAAAATTAAAAACGTTTACCGACGTTATTATTGCGTCGGTAAAAATAAACATAAAATAAATAAAACAAAAAATATATTTTACCGACGTTTATTTTCGTCGGCAAAAAATAAAAACTAAAAAATAAAATACTTTTACCAACGAAAAAAAACGTCGCTAAAAGTATTTTTTTTTTTAAATATATTAGTTTTTTCAATATATTTTTCCTGTAAACCTGTTTATTTCAATTTAATTTTCCTATAAACCTGTTTATATACCTGTTCATGCACCTATAATCAATATAAAAAATGCATGCAAACAACCATCGCCATTTTTCATCAAATCATTCATCTCATTAAACAAATATTACAATCAATAATGATACAGTCCCATATAAATGTCCAATATCCATATACAAATGAACTAAAAAAGAATAAAACACATTTAGCTAGTCTGCAATCGACCCCAAAGCGTCCATCAATCTGCAATGACAAAAACAACATTAGAATCTTTTCAATGAATTAAATTATAAATGAAAGATAAACATGAATATATATAAATCTTAAGTGTAAATATTTAGGCGGTTTTTTCGTTTAATTCGTTAACCAGATATCTGATTCATTAACCGTCAATTCCTACAAGTTACTTTGGCCTTGAACAAGATAACAAGATACTCGTCCTTGTTTTTTGGGCTGTCCGATGGTTGTTTCGTTTTCGACCTCCGACGGCCTATTTTCAAGACTAAGTGTTAAAAATCCAATGTTTTTAGGTCTAATTCGTTAACTGGGAGTCCGATTTACGAACCGTCAGTTCGTACAAGTTACTTTCGCCTCGAGCGAGGTGCTCGTGTCATTTTTTGATTTTTTCGGGGGCCGTTTCCCGATCCAGACCCCCGGCGGGCCGTTTTCGAGTCTAAGTATTGGAAAATCGTCGATTTTCGCTTCTAATTCTCTAACCGGGAGTCTTATTTGTGAACTGTCTGTTCTTACCAGTTACTCTACCCTCGTACGAGCTGAGCGTGAAGGTTTTCGATTTTTTCGGGAGCCGTTTCCCATTCAGGACCCCCGGTAGGCCGTTTTCGAGCCTAAGTGTTGGAAAATCGTCGATTTTCGCTTCTAATTCTCTAACCGGGAGTCCTATTTGCGAACCGTCAGTTCCTACAAGTTACTCTACCCTCGTGCGAGTGGTCGTGCCGATTTCTGATTTTTCCGGGGGGCCGTTTCCCGATCCGGACCCCCGGCGGGCTGTTTTCAAGCTTAAATGTTGGAAAATCGTCGATTTTCGCTTCTAATTCTCTAACCGGGAGTCCTATTTGTGAACCGTCAGTTCCTACCAGTTACTCTACCGTCGTACGAGGTGATCGTACCGATTTCCGATTTTTCCGGGAGCCGTTTCCCATTCAGGACCCCCGGCAGGCCGTTTTCGAGCCTAAGTGTTGGAAAATCGTCGATTTTCACTTCTAATTCTCTATCCGAGAGTCCTATTTGTGAACCGTCAGTTCTTACGAGTTACTCTACCCTCGTGCCGATTTTCGATTCTTCCGGGGGCCATTTCCCGATCCGAACCTCCGGCGGGCAGTTTTCGAGCCTAAGTGTTGGAAAATCGTCGATTTTCGCTTCTAATTCTCTAACCGGGAGTCCTATTTGCGAACCGTTAGTTCCTACCAGTTACTCTACCCTCATGCGAGGTGATCATGCCGGTTTCCAATTTTTCCAGGAGCCATTTCCAGTTCAGGACCCCCGGCAGGCCGTTTTCGAGCTTAAGTGTTGGAAAATCGTCGATTTTCGCTTCTAATTCTCTAACCGAGAGTCCTATTTGCGAACAGTCAGTTCCAACCAGTTACTCTACCCTCGTGTGAGGTGCTCGTGCCGATTTCCGATTTTCCTGAGGGCCGTTTCCCGATCTGGACCCCCGGCGGGCCGTTTTCGAGCCTAAGTGTTGGAAAATCGTCGATTTTCGTTTCTAATTCTCTAACCGGGAGTCCTATTTGCGAACCGTCAGTTCCTACCAGTTACTCTACCCTCGTGCGAGGTCATCGTACCGGTTTTCTATTTTTCCGGGAGCTATTTCCCGTTCAGGACCCCCGGCAGGCCTTTTTGAGCTTAAATGTTGGAAAATCGTCGATTTTCGTTTCTAATTCTCTAACCGAGAGTCTTATTTGCGAACTGTCAGTTCCTACCAGTTATTCTACCCTCAAGCGAGGTGTTCGTGCCGTTTTCCAATTTTTCCAGGGGCCGTTTCCCTATTCGGACCCCCGGCGGGCCATTTTCGAGCCTAAGTGTTGAAAAATCGTCGATTTTCGTTTCTAATTCTCTAACCGGGAGTCCTATTTGCGAACCGTTTGTTCCTACCAGTTACTCTACCCTTGTGCGAGGTGATCGTGCCGGTTTCCGATTTTTCCGAGGGCCATTTCCCGTTCCGGACCCCTAGCGGGCCGTTTTCAAGCCTAAGTGTTGGAAAATCGTCGATTTTCACTTTTAATTCTCTAACCGGGAGTCCTATTTGCGAACCGTTAGTTCCTACCAGTTACTCTACCCTCATGGGAGGTGATCGTGCCGGTTTCCGATTTTTCCGAGAGCCGTTTCCCATTCAGGACCCCCGGCGGGCCGTTTTCGAGCTTAGGTGTTGGAAAATCGTCTATAAATTTGAAGTTATAGAATGTATTATTGGATTATGGTGTGAAGAAAGAATTATGCTTTATTGTTTCCTATTATAGACTGTTTATAAGGTCTGGTTTTTCTCCACCAAAGCCATCTTCTCTTCACTCACCTTGTATTTATTTTTTTCTGATATTTGTGCTGATTGGAGTTATGTTTCACTTTGCTGGCCATTCTCTGGTTAAAATTTATTCCTTCTGTCAATGTGATTCACACAAGGATGAGCTTGGATATCCTGACCATTTGGGTTGAGGAATGCTTTCTCATCCAAATTGTGTTTAGTTTTAGGCCTGGATGAAAGTTTTTGAATGTTGATTTGGCACAATAAAGATGAGAAAATGAGGATCCAGGGTCATACATTTCTAATAAAGAGAGCCTTCCAAAGACACAGTAGAATGAATATCTATTCAAACACAACCTGCTTCTTGTGCTGGTTTATCTTCTATGATGATATGTATATATTCTGGTTTATAAGATCATTTCTTTTAACTATATATCATGGATATGATAGGTTTCCATACTGAAAAAAAAAAAAAAGAAAAAAAAAAAAAGAGGATCAAATATGTTTCAATCACTGTGCCTGTTTATTCAATTGAGACTTTAGTACATTACTTATTAGAACCGGTGTTTCACATCATTATTGAACATGAGTATATCATATTTGATTATAATATTAATGTAAAGTCTGTTTAATTTGAACATATCTTATTACCTCAGGATTCGCTATGCTTATATGAGGACTGCAGTGAGTTTTTACCATGGTTACAGTAAAAGGCAGGCGATGAAATATCATCATTTCTTTCTGTTGGGACTTCCACTTATGGAAGGTACTGTAGATCACAGGTTCTCACTTCAGTTAATGTCATTAATGCAGTAAGGGTTCTATTCTGATGTGTACAGGATTTTTTTTTTTTAAATGTTTGTATTATGAGGGGGCTTTCTGTTTTTTCATATCAATTTGCCAAATGGTAACGTCTTGCAAGTTACATAGTGCATCATCAATTTTTAAGAATTTTACCATTCATGAACTTACAATGACATTCAAATCTCTGTTGTATCAGTTTAGAAACTTACATGTTCAAAGTATCTCAGTTGATTGGGCAACATGAATGACCAGGCATAAGGGACCTACTGGAATCAACGATCTGCTTTTTTATTTTGTTGAAATGACCTCATACTACAGTACCCGTGTTATAAAACAGCTGAAAATCTTTTAGTATATGATTTATATATTATGAATCTCAAGTAGGTAACAAAATAATGCACCTGTGTGTATACCGTGTACTGAGACTCAAACGTAATGATTTTCTTATTTTTTTAAAATAACTGACGTTCTCTTTTGACGGAAAATTAACATAACAAAAGCTTGGGAATTCCTGAGCTGAACTAACATTTACATTTTAAAATTTGAGCTGCATCATATATTGGTTGGCAGCTCAATTTGGAAACACACCTCTTTATTCCTTTGGAATAGCCATGTTTCTTCTTTTGAACTTTTATATAATTTGTCCTTTTGTTAAATGATGTTGATTTACAGAGAACTTGGATGTAGTAAGGGCATAAATGGATCTCATAGTGTAGTCATTAGTCAGTGTTTTACTTCCGCATGGCCGGTGGTGATGGTTCTTCTACTTTATTTAGAGGTTATGATGCAGTTTGAGAATCAAAACTCCTTACTATTGAAGAAAAAAAGGAATCCAGTATGGTACGGATTCTAATACTAGCATCAAGAATATAATATAATAAGTTGTGTGTTAAATTTTCAAGAGAATAATCTACTAACCAAAGAGTCGCATCATGATCTCCAGTAGCTGTGCCATCACCAGCAGAAGTGGTCCCTCTCGTGATGTCGAAATAGATGGTCGGATCCATCCCTGCCGCAGCTGCCAACTGTTGAACAAGGGCCTCAAGTGTACGTGTCCGCCTGTCTTGCTCAGCCTGCCTCTTGTCCTGCTTAGCCTGCCTCCTACCCTGCTCAGCTAGCTGCTCCCGCAGTGCGATCACCTCAGGATCCAGTGCCCGAGACTGTGTGGAAGATGAAGAGGTCCTCGTGTATATCCCATACCCTTTTAAGTATCCCGACCTCGTCCCAAGCACATCAACAACAATCTGTTCCTCAGTCATCGAAGCTGTGACGGCTCCTCAGTCCGCTGCACCAAGGCCTCCTGCCATTTAAATCAATAAAGGATTTAGAATGGTTTTATGGCATTATTGGTCATAAATGATTTATTAGCAAACGTACATGTCTCTGCTGAGCCACCTCATTTACCCACTCATTACTCTTTTGTCTGTAGTGGGTGTCGCGGAAAAACTGAGTAATAGGCGGCGCTTGACCGGCATTTTGTGCCATCTATCATTTGAAATAGCTTTGTATTAGATAATGTAACGCAGCTACATATTGATAAATTAATAAACTTAATCAAGTTTCTTCATATGAATATAATTAGTACCATTAGAGACATCCTCGATGCAAATGACCTGGAGCCACTAGTATGATTATATGGCAGCTTGGCTCGACTCTCTTGAGCTTTTTTCGACTTCGCCTACATAGAAAAATAATAATACAATAGCAGTCATTTATAAAATCATTACTAATAGAATTACGTTGGAATATAATCAATTGTTGTAGATAACATCCCAAAATTACCCCGGTAAATCCAAAGAATTCTTTTCACGCTCAGGCTGACCATTAAAGGCCTTGCTTCTACGCCATTGGTGGTTCAGTTCCAAATATTTTCGATGGCCAATGTACCCAATCTTATCTTTCAACTTCACCCCTAACGAGCTGTCGTTACACGAGGGGCAAGCGTTATAACCTTTTGTGCTCCACCCAGACAAGTTACCATATGCATGAAAGTCATTTATCGTCCACATCACAGCCGCATGCATTTGAAAGGTCTGTTTAGTGGAGGCATCATAAGTCGATACACCATGATCCCACAACTCCTTCAACTCATCAACCAACAGCCTCAAATATACATCGATATCGTTTCCCGATGAGTTTGGTCCTAGAATAAGTAATGACATCATTAAGAATGGCTCCTTCATGCACATCCATGGTGGCAGATTACAGGGCATAAGTATGACAGGCCACATGCTATAAGAGGTGCTCATGTTACCGAAAGGATTAAATCCATCGGTGGCTAACCCCAACCTGACATTACGTGTCTCTTGGGCAAACTCTGGATAATTCTTATCAAATTCTTTCCATTCCACTGAACAGCCAGATGCCGCGCTATCCCATCGTTAACGCGCTTATCACTATGCCATCTCATCTCTGTGGCTGTCTTTCTTGACATATACAATCTGCGTAACCTCGGTGTCAATGGGAAGTAACAGAGCACCTTATGAGGGATCTTCTTGTGCTTGCCATCATTGACCTTGTACCTAGGCTCTTCACATTCTGGACATTTATCCAATTGAGCGTTCTCCTTCCAATACAATACGCAATTGTGTTTGCAGGCATCTATGTTCTTGTATCCCATGCCCAAGTCACGCAATGATTTCTTGGCCTCGTAAACTGATGCAGGCATCACATGACCTTCGGGTAAGAAGTCCTTAAAAATCTGTAAAACCTTGTCGAACGACTTATTGCTACACCCACTTTCTACCTTCACATGCAATATCTTGATGACAAACGATAACAGAGTATCTGAGCTTTTGCATCCTGGGTACAAACCACGCTGAGAAGCCTTCAACAAATTTTCAAAATCATGCACATCATCCCTCTCTTGAGTATCTTCCTCCAAGTAAGTTCCCCTACGATGGTCCTCTATCAACTCATCGTATTCATCCTGATTCTCTTCTGATTCATTCTCGCTCTCATCCGAATTATCGGGTTGAACTATAGGTTCCCCGTGATATATCCACCGTAGGTATGAGACCATCATTCCTTGAATGTGCAAATGATTTCTCACGGTCACATAGTCATGCTTTCGATGGTTACAGCAATCGTTACACGGGCATCTAATCAACACTGCCACGCCCGAATTCGCCTTTGCAAAATCAATAAATGAGTTCACCCCAGCTATGTACTCTGCACTAAATCGGTTCTGATAATGTAGTATTCAACTCCTATCCATATCTGAAAAGATACTCAACATTATAAGTTTGTATAATTCTGTGATTTTATGCTCAATAAAACCTTATTTTCACGTGACCATTGAAAATCAATTTTGGAAATTCTCAAATTGGTTCCAACTTCCAGCCTTTTCTCTTTTAACACAAAAAACACATTATTGTACCAAACTGTAAAAAAATTATAAAAAAAATTATAAAAAACACAATAGATAAGAGCACAATCACTCTCTCTTCTTCCAACAGTCAACAGTCAATAATTTGTAAAAGGATCATATATGTATGTGTCAAACAGAAAATACTTGTTGTGTCCTAATAATAGTCCTTTGCCCCTCAGCTCTTTTAATAAACCTTTGGTGGAGCTCATTCCAGGGGAGACATTTCAATAGTCTTTGATTCTCACTAAATTGACTCTTTCCAGGGGTTAATTTGCATGATCATTGAAGTGGACCAAATGTAAACTGTCATATATGAAATGGGCGTATCGCAATTACCAGGAGTCCAGACAATGTTTGAAGTGTTTAATCTGACTTGGTTAATGGTCATGAAGTCCTTCTTGTAGGCCTGTAATATCCCCTTGAGCATCCATCCTCAGACTTTCAGGGTCATCTCATCTTCTATGCATAGAAAGGTCTATGCATGGACTATGGATGCCCTAAAAATCAACATAATCAAATTATTATAGATATTGATTTGAGTCCCAAAGATGAACAGTAAAAACAAGAAAAAAATGTGTCCAACAATAAAAGTCCGATGAGTGTCAAATTGGGGTTAGTTCCACTACATGGGTTATTAGTAAGGATAAGGATAGTAAATTGATCACATGTTGGTCCATGTGACCAACATGGAATATTCATTCGAGTTTGAAGCCACCCACTACGTTGTGGTTTTTGTTTGAATTCAAGTCTTTCCTCCAGGTTTCCATTTTCGTGGAGTGGAGGAAATTAAGTTGAGATCCCCATATGCCGTTGTCAAAGTTAGCAATAAAAGACTCCATAGATATTGTCACAAACAAATAGCTTTATCAGGTTGTTAAAAGGTTAAATAGTTATTAGTGTATAGACTAAAACAAATGATTGAAAATGAGAGAGAGAGAGAGAGAGAGAGAGAGAGAGAGAGAGAGAGAGAGAGAGATTTCATTAGTTTTCATGTCAATATTAAGGCATATTGTTGAGATATTAACATTCCAAATAAAAGGTTATTTTTTTTAAGTACCTTCTAGAATGCTACAGAAAACTGGTTTGTTTTATTAGTTCTTTTTTTTTTCAAAATTATGCCCTTATTTGCCCACCAGGACGCAGCCAATTCCAGGCACATGAGGATGATGCAAGGGGGTATATGATATTCTATATATATATACCTTTGATTTTAAGGCCTCAAAGTTAGAGTATTTATCCCAGTGCATTTTTGTCTTTTTGTTTTTGGTATCATGATTCAATTAAAAGATAGCAATGGTCGGATCAGATACGCTTCAAACTGGTAATACATGCCCATTCATGGCTCATCAATTGAGAGAAGCACAAAATCAAGCCAACCTCTCGCGAGTCTCGATCAGAATGGGAAGACATGAGCTATATATAGTGTCTTAGTCAGATTAGGCTAAACCGGAAGAAAGAAAATGGAGAATCAGCATCAGTTGTACTATACTATCAATAAAACGTTAGAATCCTGTTATTGTCATCTTCAAAGCAGCAGCAGAATCATATTTACCAACAGAGTCTCAACACCAAAGAACAGGAAACAAAATCAAAGAGAAACCCTCTAATAATTATATTCATGCGTTAACTTCTTTTTGTAGCTCTAATTTGTTAATAACGCAATTCAGGTTGGGTTTATTTGGGTTTTGGCTCATGGTTGGAGTTGGATTTTGAAGTCAGACTAAACATTGGGGCTAGGACACCTGAATTGGGCTGAGGCACCCAAAGGCATATATATTACATTTATGCAATCACATGGGCTTGGGCTAATATTATTTTAATTTGGGTTCAAGCTTGGTTGTGGCCATTCAGATTTGGCTTCGGTTGACTGAATACCCAATCCTACCTGCCCAAGTTTTTAAATCCAGTGAGCTTTACAACTTCTCCCATCTGAGAAGTTGAATTGGAATTTCCATCCAGTACCCTGTTTCCTCCACAGCCGCTCTGGGACAAACCTTTAACCAAAGTACCACCCACCACCCCCGCCCACCCCCCCCCCCCCCCCCCCATTGGCTTGATCACATAACTTTCTCTTGGGTAATAATAATCATCTTACCTCAGTCCAAGAGAATAGGGCCCCAGAACGTGGGTTGCATAGTATTGATGCTAATGGGTTTGGTTAATAATACAAAAAATATGCAATATTATAGTATTTCATATACTTACAAGTACTGTTCAACACAAATTATATTGAGAGAAAAACTAGAATTGCATTGCTGGCTAGATCTTCATGCCAATCGATCTGTGAAATTTCCACCACACAAACATCCAAACTTTTTCCAATCCATGGTTTGTGTTGACATCTAAAATGCCAGGCCACCTTGCTCACATGGGCTTCTTTTATATTCTAAGGTTCTTATAAACAGCTATCTTCCCACTCAATAAATACCCACTCTCCCACAGGCAATCCCTTCACTACATCCAGAAAAACAAGGCCACTCAGTCCTACTGACGAAAATAACCCATTTACAAACTCTCAAGCTTTGGGAGGTTGTTTTTCAGCCACTCAGTCCCATACTTATCCGGTTACGTACTTTGACAAAGAACCCTTGTATTTCCAAGGGATTATAAATGCTATCCACATTGCTATCTCTGAACATCTTACACTAACTTTCAGAAAGTAACATTATATCAATGTCGGTTTAAATGATGCAACATTCAACCCTTCAGAAAAGCAGTTCTGATGATGCCATCTTCAACCTCTTCTGAGAAGGAGTAGGTGGTTTGTTGAAATTTTATACGCTTGCATCTGTGGTTATAATAAATGATGATGGAGAATTCAACAAAGACTGAAAATTTTGTAGAGTAGTGTTAGGGAGATAAAGGTGGAATTAGAAGCAAATGCTGAAAACTCTGGTGTTGCATCAAAGGATTATGTGCATGCGCGTATACAGCAACGAAATGGTAGGAAGAGCCTGACTACAATTCAGGGGCGGAAGAAAGAGTTCAGCTACAACAAAATCTTAAAGGATCTGATTTTCATTAGGGATTTGATTTTTTGCCAAAAGTAAAAAAAGTCTGTACTTTTTTTCTTTTTTCTTTTTTCTTTTTTTGAGGAAGTTACCCATAGGTAGATGTAATGTAAACCCAACCCCCAACCCAAACCCCAATCCTTGTTTTCTTGTTTTGCACCTCCTATGCACTTTCTGCTCATCTTTTTCCCTCCCAGAACTTTATTTCTTTCTATGCAGCTTAGGACTGGTTTCTCTTGATTGCATATACCTGACAATTGAGATCATTTTAAGAGCCCATTGTACCAATCCATCCAAAAAAAAAAAAAAAAGGAAAAGAAGAGGTTTTGTGTGGATGTTAGAAATCTAGAGGTTTTTAGGACTAATTGACTTAAGAATGCTATATAGCTGGGCTATATTTTTGTGTGGAGTATAGATACATTTTGGATGAACAATGGTTGGCAAAGTAGGCACATGTGGAGCGATTGCTTGTCAAGACAACTGAAGGATTAATGGATACCCTTGTGGCTAGCAAGTTCTTGAAGTCTCCTACACTCACCACCGTTTGATTGAATGAATCAATGTTGAATGCCCTTATTACCAGAAGGACCCAAATTAATATGTTAGGAAAATGGAACTCCAATGAAGACCATGGTTGTTTTGTATTATTTCAGAAACACCACTGTTGTTTACTTTCTTGTGGGGAGTCACAGAGATGGTTAAAGCTGAAGTTAATATATATAGTATTTAAAGGGAAAAAAAATGACCTAATCCTTTACACAGCTGGTTCAAACTGAAAAGATGAGAATGCACTCATCTTCATCTTCAACTCAGCATATTATTCAAGTCTAACAGCCTCGTCAAAATTTTCAAGTCGCCTAAAGAAGAAAAAAAAAAACCCTCCATCTGTCCCTTGTCACACCACCACCATTACAACTAAAAAATAATATACTGCAGAAAACACATTTATTTTTTTTGCATAACACACACAAAAAATAATAACTAAAAAATCTGCAAGCATGAAAACACATTCACAATCTACATTTACATAAATTAAAAAAAAAAAAAAATCATACCTTAGACGGCTGCAGAAATCGTGAGCAAATAGAGATGGATTGCAAACCTGAGGGAGAAAAACAGAGATAAGGAATCGCTGGGGCATACCTTTTTTTTTTTTTTTGCCCAAACTTAAAAAAAAAAAAAATGAGAAGTAGAGGAGAGAGCGTACCAGAGAGAGAGAGAGCGAGAGATAGAGAGAGCAGAGCAGATCGAGAAAGCGAGAGAGAGAGCACAGAGAGAGAGAGAGCGAGAGAGAGAAAGAGCAGAGCGAGAGAGAGAGCAGAGAGATCGAGCGAGAGAGCGAGAGTGCGTGAGAGAGACTGTCGCGACCCCGGACCGGGCCCCCAAGATAGAGCGGGCCTAATCTGGGATCGGGAACTAATTTGATTTGATTTGTATGATGGATTGATTCAAGCCCAAAACGTATACGAGTCTACCAAATGGCACCACTCGTACACGCGATTTCCCACAGCTGTCCGCGGTGAGGATATCACATCTACATGAATATTTCTTTTATGTGCGGAAGCGTGTAGCAAATCTATTTCATACCTTCATGTCCAAGATAACAAGATTAACACATGTTTAATACTAGTATCAAAATGAGCAATGATCATTAATGCTATAACCCCAAAAGAAAGTTAAGGTTTACAACAATATATTTTAATTACATTGTTCCCAAAAATAGAGGCCAACAAAGGCCAATATGAATAAAACAACAAGTTCCCCAAAAGAATGGTTAGTTTCTATCCCCAAATGTTTCACAGCTCAAGCACCCGAATGTCTAGACGACATCATCGGCGTGCCACTCAACTAATCGATGCGGTTCGCCAACCGCCTCCTCAAGCTCCTCCTCGGGGAGACCGATAACGGGACCTGAGTACCAAAGCAAAGGGTCAAACAAGACGGTTTGACAAACATGTGAAAAGACATAACAATAAGGAAATTACCTTGGAAAACATTTAAACCTGTCAAAGCAATAGTTTCATAAAACGAGAGAATCATTTATTCAAATACGTATGCAATATAAAACATGTAAGGTATCCAAGGTAACGGGAAACAGACAAGATGGCAACCACACATAGCTAAGTCCTCTATCACCGAAGTGACATGAGCATATCAGGATGTTATCTCATTCACCGAAGTGAGGAGATGCAACATAAGTAACATATACATATACATAATATAATACGGGACATGACCACGGTAGCGAACCGGGTATCGGGACAAGACCACGGTAATAACCGGGTAGCGGGATCCAAACTGCAGTTGGCGGGACGGGAAATGGTCTCCAAGTCGGTGGATCAGACCGGCAAGGAAAGCCAAGCTTAGTGGTGCCGACTTATAGGTCAAATGACAAGTCAAATCATGTATAAAACATATCGAGTGCATGTATATAAACGAGCGGGACGTGATGCTCAAAAGCACAAGTATCATTTTGTTCGGGCATGTATAAACGGGCTAGCAAAATACTAAAATATACTTTCAATACTTTCGGGAATAATAAATCATAATTCGATAAATTCGGGGTAAGTGCCGGGTTTCAAGATAAATCGTAATTCGAGAAATTCGGGACAATTATCGAGATTTGAGATAAATCAGGTGGGTAAGGACCCCGTATGTCCATTGTAATAATGACATGGTACTCCTTGAGTTTGGAGACATTCCGGGCTCTTTATACACCTTAGTGATTTTCAAACCTTTAAATGAATTTCAAAACAAACGGAACCTCAAGAGAGATCCTAAGTATAATGTTAATCCTAGCGCATCGTACAACCTATTCAGCCACCGAAGGGGATAGGATTCGCGATACCCAAACGTACAACTCTCGTGCATAGTTATAAAAAAAGGGTACCCCGTTGTCCTATACCGTTCAGGATTGAATTAGGTTAAGTTCCGATACAACCGGATTAACCTCCAAGAATGTCGGGTCCAACAATCTCATGATAAGTCAAGTGAGTCCAATAAAAAGGGGTAACCAAGTTCCACCTAAGTCCATTTAAGAAAAGAGTGAAAAATCACTTTTCAGGGGAAATTCGCAGAGTGCCCGGTCGACCTGGCCCTTGGCCGGTCGACCGAGTACACTGCGGTCTCGGTCGACCTGAGGAGGTCAGGTCGACCCCTGTCAGGAAGGCCCAGTCGACCGAGCCCTTGGCCGGTCAACCTGCAGTTGTAAATAAAATGTGTGAACAGTGTTTTGGTCAGGTTCCAGAGAACCTGACCTCTGTGTGGCCGGTCGACCGAGCCCCCTGGCCGGTCGACCGCGTGAACTGCGTAACAGTATTTCCCGCAATGCAGCAGGTCATTCAACAGAGAACCTGATCCAGTGTGCCCGGTCGACCGAGCCCCCTGGCCGGTCGACTGCGTGAACTGCGTAACAGAACTCAGTTCTGTTTTCTGCAGTTCAGTGGTTCATCCCTTTTTCCTTTCTTTGTGTTCATTCCTTTAGACCTGATTAGCAATCTAAATTATAGATGAAATAAGCTAATAAGGTTTACAGAAGTGCATTTATTTCAAGCCTAAACAAGTCATTAATATCACAAAAATATAGGTGAAAGCTTAAATGCATTTTTATAAAACTCATTCAAAGCTAAACATATCAAATCATCCACTTGCCTTGGGTCCCAAATCAAAGGAAAACAAGCTCCTAAGCACCCTTGCAAGCCAAGAACACAATCTCTACAAAACCCCCAAAACAAACCCTAAAATGGGTCAAAACAATGAAGGAGAAGAGAAAGCTTTCAATAATGGAAATGTAGCTTCTCTAAGGCTAGAAGAACACAAATCTAGAAGATTAGGGAGAGAGCTTACCAATAGGTGCTCCAAATGAGCAAGGCAAGCTAAATGAGGATCTTAGAGAGATGAGATTTCTTCACAAATGGTACCAATGGAAAGCTCTTGAAGTGGTGAAGAAGATGGTGAAATTCTTTTAGATGTTGGTGCAAGCTTGGTAGTATCTTGATGATGGAAAAGCAAGAAGAAGAAAGGGAAACCCTAGGCAAGAAAAGTTGCTGGAAAAAGAAGAAAGGAGGGAGATGAGTGCTTATATAGCATTTGCAAGTGGGCTCCACCTCTTTGGAAACTTGGAAGGCTGAAATAGTAGTTTTCGGGATCTCGGATGAAATCGACGAAGAAGGAAGAAATGATCGTCGAAATTTCTAGTTTCCAAAAAGTATATGTTTCGCGGGTTTTGGGAATATCAATTATTTGGTCCAGATTTAGTGTAAAGGTTGTTTTGCCCAAGAAGTTAGAAAAAGTCAAGTTTCGGGATTCGGGATGGGAACGGGATCAACATGAAAGTTGAAGGGATTAACAAAATACGTAAATCGGGATAAAACACCAAACCAAAAGAATCTCGAGTAACCCCCCATGTACACGTAAGTCATAAAAAGGAACCCCCAAAGGGCCCCACCAATTCCAAATGCACTCAAAAATTTCTAAAGCTATGACAAAGCTATTCTAAACCAACTAAACCAAAATCCACTAAACCAAATCAAGACTTACACGCAACTGAATTAGTACTAATCGAAGTCACTCGAGTTGGGGTCTTACATCCTCCACCCCTTAGGATATTTGGTCCTCCAAATAAAATACCAAACTCACCTCAGGTAGAAGATGTGGGTACTTCTTCTGCACTTGGTCTCGCAATTCCCATGTTGCCTCTTCCGGTCCATGATTCTCCCAAAGTACGTTTACCCACTGAATAGTCCGTGTCCTCAATTCTTGTTCTTTGGTGTCGATGATTCGAATAGGCTTCTCGACATAAGTAGCATCTTCTCTGATCTCTAACGGCTCATGCTGGAGTATATGTGAAGGATCGGGGACGTACTTCTTCAACATAGATACATGGAAGACATTGTGTACACTAGATAGCTCGGGTGGTAAGGCTAATCTATAAGCCACTTCACCAATCTTGCTCACAATGTCATAAGGTCCAATGTATCTCCTTGACAGCTTGCCTTTCTGCCCAAATCTCAAAGTTCCCCTCGTAGGTGATACCTTCAAGAAAACCTTGTCTCCTACTTTGAACTGTAAGTCCCTTCTGTGAGAATCTGCATAACTCTTCTGTCTACTCCGGGCTACTTCCAGACGTGCCTGAATCTGTTTGACCTTGTCACTAGTCTCACTTATCATTGTTGGTCCATGAAAACTTCGGGTACCAACCTCTTCCCAACACATAGGTGTCCTACACCTTCTGCCATACAATGCCTCGAAAGGCGTCATTCCAATGCTTGAGTGGTAGCTGTTGTTATACGCGAACTCACACAAAGGTAGAGTCTCGTCCCATTGAGTTTTGAAGTCTAAGACACAAGCACGGAGCATATCCTCAAGAGTCTGAATTGTCCTCTCTGACTGGCCATCTGTCTGAGGGTGATAAGCTGTACTGAACTGTAATTTTGTACCCAAAGACTCATGCAGTGTTTTCCAAAATCTTGAGACGAATCTGCCGTCTCTATCAGATGTGATGGAAACCGGCTGACCATGTGCTGACAATCTCACTAACAAACAACTCTACCAATGGTAGCATGTGCATCTTCTTCCCAGTCTTCATCGGAATGAAATGAGCTGACTTGGTGAGACAGTCCACAATGACCCAGATAGCGTCATTTCCTCTGCTAGTCCTCGGTAATCCCGAAATGAAGTCCATGGTTATATGCTCCCATTTCCATTCCGGAATCTCCAATGGTTGCAACAACCCTAGAGGCTTCTGGTGCTCTGCTTTAATCAACAGACATATCAGACACCGAGAAACAAACGCTGCTATCTCTCTCTTCATGTTGTTCCACCAAAATCTGCCCTTCAAATTCTGATACATCTTCGTGCTGCCAGGATGCACAGAATACCTCGTACTGTGAGCTTCGGTCATGATATCATTTCTCAAATCTTCAATGTTTGGCACACACAGACGGTCACGGAAGTACAAAACTTCATCCACAATCCGAAAGTCAGGACGATCCGCTATCTGCTCTGAAATCTTGGCCAACTCTGGATCTTGCAACTGACTGTCTTTAATCTTCTAAATGAAGGAAGGCTCTGACACTGACATGTTAGCTAACAAAACACCCTTCTCTAGCGGCTGTAAATCTATTCTCAACTCCTCAAATTGCTCAAAGATACATGTGCCACTGAGATTTGCCATGCCCACTGATTTCATGCTCAAAGTATCAGCAACTACATTTGCCTTCCCTGGATGATATTTGATTGGAAAATCATAATCCTTGATATACTCCATCCATCTTCTCTGCCTCATGTTCAATTCCTTCTGTGAGAACAAGTACTGTAAGCTGCGGTGATCGGAGTGAACCTCAAATTTCTCTCCATAGAGATAATGTCTCCACATCTTCAATGCAAAAACAACCGCTGCTAACTCAAGATCATGTGTTGCATAGTTCTTCTCATGATCTTTCAACTGGCGGGATCGATAAGCTATAACTTTCCCTTCCTGCATCAACACGCACCCAAGTCCAATGTTCGAAGCATCGGTAAAAATGGTGAAACCACCGCTTCCGGATGGCAAGGTAAGGACTGGTGTTGTGGTTAATCTCTTCTTAAGCTCATGGAAGCTATCTTCACACTTGTCTGACCACACATATGGCACATTCTTCCTTGTCAACTTCGTCAAAGGTGACGCAATTGACGAAAATTCCTGTACAAACCTCCGATAATAGCCTGTCAATCCTAGAAAACTCCTGATTTCTGACACATTCTTCGGTCTTTCCCACTGTACCACTGCATCAATCTTGGATGGATCTACTGACAAGCCTTCTCTGGAGATAATGTGCCCCAAAAACGCTAATTGTTCTAGCCAAAATTCACACTTATTGAGTTTTGCATACAGCTGGTTTTCTCTCAGAAGCTGCATAGCTATTCTCAAGTGCTCTTCATGCTCTTCTTTGGTTTTGGAGTACACCAAAATGTCATCAATGAACACCACTATAAACTGATCTAGGTACTCTGCGAATATCTTGTTCATTAATGCCATGAACACTGCTGGTGCATTTGTCAATTCAAATGGCATCACCAAAAACTCATAGTGCCCATATCTAGTCCGGAAAGCTGTCTTCAATACATCTGACTCTCTGACTCTAAGCTGGTGGTAACCAGATCTCAAATCAATCTTCGAAAAGTAGGAAGCACCTTGTAACTGATCAAACAGTTCATCTATCCTTGGCAATGGATACTTGTTCTTGATGGTCACTTGGTTCAATCTCCGGTAATCAATACACATTCTCATGGAACCATCCTTCTTCTTGACGAACAATACTGGAGCTCCCCATGGCGAAACACTAGGTCTTACAAAACCTTTGTCCAACAATTCTTACAATTGTGTTTTCAATTCTCCCAATTCCGCCGGAGCCATTCTATAAGGTGCAATGGATATCGAAGCAGTCCCTGGTAATAACTCGATAGTGAAATCAATCTCTCTAATGGGTGATAAACCCGGAATCTCCTCCGGAAAAACATCCGGGAATTTTCAAACAATTCGGATATCCTCCACCCCTTGGGACCGTTTATCCTCTGTGATAAACGCCAAATAGGCCTCACATCCACCATTCAGAAGTCTATGAGCATTCAACGCTGAAATAAACACGTTGAAATAAACCCTGTACTAGGATTACTCCTGTCTCCTCGAAACAGTACTCATGCTGGTGTCTCTTCTAATTTGAAGGTGAGGGTTTTATGGAAACAATCCATTGTAGCATGATACCCTGCTAACCAATCCATCCCTAAGATGACATCAAAATCAAACATCTCCAATAAAATGAGATTTGCTGGTAACTCTAGCCCTCTTATCATGACTGAACAACTAGGGTAAAAAGTCTTACATATAACTTCTTTACCTATGGGAGTAGCCACAGTCAATAAGAAATCCATATCTCTAGCATGCATATCAATCATCTTTGCAAATCTGGGAGAGGTAAAAGAGTGGGTAGAGCCAGGGTCAAACAAAACCCTAACTTGGAATCCACAAACAAGAAGTGTACCTTCCACTACATCTCCAGCTGCCTCTGCATTAGCTCTATTGACTGCATAAATCTGTCCTCTCTGCTGTGGCCTATTCTGAGCCTGTTGTGGCCTGCCTTGATGTGCATTCCTGTTCTGTTGTGGAGCATGCTGATTCTGATTCTGTCCTTGCTGACGGGCTTGCTGCTGCTGCTGTTGTGGTCTGTACTGTTGCTGCGGTGCTTGCTACTGTAGGAGTCTAGCTTGGTTTTGCACAACCATTGCATTCTAAGGTTATGCTGGACGCTATGCCCCTTGTTGCTGCTGATTCTGCCTGTTCTACCTTGGGCAGTCTCTCATCTAATGGGCCATGGAACCACATCTGAAACATGCCCCTGTGATGGTACGACACTGGGCACTCTCATGGTTGTTCCCATAATGTGTACACAATAAGGGATTTTGCACATTCTGCTCTTGCCTTTGCCTCTTGTGTTGGTGGTTCCTCTGCTGATTGTTCTGTTGCTGCTGCTGTCCTTTGCCTTGAAGTCTGAGGATCTTGTGGTGAAAGTTATTAAACTTGTAAGCTCTCTTAACTGCCTCTTCGAAGGTTGCAGGTGGTACAACCCCGGTAGCATCCCTCTCAATGATGGGATTCAGTCCTTCAAGGAACTTAGCTATCTTCTTCTCAACCGTATCCACTAGTTCAGGAGCATATCTTGACAATCTCTCGAATTTTGTAAGATATTCGAGGACTGTCATATTGCCTTGGACAAGTTGCTGGAATTCTACTGCCTTCTGTCTCTTGATATGGGTGGGCACGTACTTGTCCCCAAACTGCCTCTTGAAACTAACCCATGTCACTGCATCTGCCATATGCCTGTACTCCTCTCTAACCGTCTTCCACCAAATATCTGATGAACCGGTGAAAAGAGATGTTGCTAGCTTGACCCTCTCTCCTCCGGTGCACTGGAAGATCTCGAAGATGTTCTCCGTATGCTGTAGCCAATCATCTGCAGCTAATGGGTCCTCTGACCCAAGAAATTCCTTAGGACCTCTCTTCCTAAATTTCTCAAACAGTGCATTAGGGTCATGCTCCCTCTGATTGATGACAATGGCTGGTTGGGCCTGCACAGGCTCAGGCCTCCTCTGTAAGACCTCTATCAACTGTCTCTGCATGTTTGCTAACTCTCTAGCATGGTCTTCATCCTTCTTCAGCATCTGTTCTTGCAGCTTAGCTTGATTCTCGTTAGCCTGACGCTGTTGATCTAACATAGCTTGCATCATTTCTTGGAATTGATTCTGTATGGTGTTCTCTGGAATGTCCTCTTGGACTGGCCCTGTGAACTCACTGTTACTAGCTGTGGGATTGCCGTTTACTGGCCTTTTTCGAGGTGGCATAATGCTGCAAAACAATTTGTTAGCACAAGATAATAAATAAGGGTCACACAATGCTCAGACAATACTAACTAACGAAAACTCTAACGAATCCTCGCCACGTCCTTAGGATTTCTAGTTTCTTTTAATTGCTTGAAATACGTCTCGCTATGATACCAGTCTGTCGCGACCCCGGACCGGGCCCCCAAGATAGAGCGGGCCTAATCCGGGATCGGGAACTAATTTGATTTGATTTGTATGATGGATTGATTCAAACCCAAAACGTATACGAGTCTACCAAAGGGCACCACTCGTACACGCGATTTCCCACAGCTGTCCGCGGTGAGGATATCACATCAACATGAATATTTCTTTTATGTGCGGAAGCGTGTAGCAAATCTATTTCATACCTTCATGTCCAAGATAACAAGATTAACACATGTTTAATACTAGTATCAAAATGAGCAATGATCATTAATGCTATAACCCCAAAAGAAAGTTAAGGTTTACAACAATATAGTTTAATAACATTGTTCCCAAAAATAGAGGCCAACAAAGGCCAATATGAATAAAATGAAAAGTTCCCCAAAAGGATGGTTAGTTTCTATCCCCAAAATGTTTCGCAGCTCAAGCACCCGAATGTCTAAATGACATCATCGGCGTGCCACTCAACTAATCGATGCGGTTCGCCGACCGCCTCCTCAAGCTCCTCCTCGGGGAGACCGATAACGGGACCTGAGTACCAAAGCAAAGGGTCAAACACGACGGTTTGGCAAATAGGTGAAAAGACATAACAATAAGGAAATTACCTTGGAAAACATTTAAACCTGTCAAAGCAATAGTTTCATAAAACGAGAGAATCATTTATTCAAATACATATGCAATATAAAACATGTAAGGTATCCAAGGAAACGGAAAACAGACAAGATGACAACCACACATAGCTAAGTCCTCTATCACCGAAGTGACATGAGCATATCGGGATGTTGTCTCAGTCACCGAAGTGAGGAGATGCAACATAAGTAACATATACATATACATAATATAATACGGGACATGACCACGGTAGCGAACCGGGTATCGGGACAAGACCACGGTAATAACCGGGTAGCGGGATCCAAACTGCAGCTGGCGGGACGGGAAAGGGTCTCCAAGTCGGTGGATCAGACCGGCAAGGAAAGCCAAGCTTAGTGGTGCCGACTCATAGGTCAAATGACAAGTCAAATCATGTATAAAACATATCGAGTGCATGTATATAAACGAGCGGGACGGGATGCTCAAAAGCACAAGTATCATTTTGTTCGGGCATGTATAAACGGGCTAGCAAAATGCTAAAATATACTTTCAATACTTTTGGGAATGATAAATCATAATTCGATAAATTCGGGACAAGTGTCGGTTTTCAAGATAAATCGTAATTCGAGAAATTCGGGACAATTATCGAGATTTGAGATAAATCAGGTGGGTAAGGACCCCGTATGTCCATTGTAATAATGACATGGTACTCCTTGAGTTTGGAGACATTCCGAGCTCTTTATACACCTTAGTGATTTTCAAACCTTTAAATGAATTTCAAAACAAACGGAACCTCAAGAGAGATCCTAAGTATAATGTTAATCCTAGCGCATCGTACAACCTATTCAGCCACCGAAGGAGATAGGATTCGCGATACCCAAACGTACAACCCTCGTGCATAGTTATAAAAAAAAGGGTACCCCGTTGTTCCATACCGTTCAGGATTGAATTAGGTTAAGTTCCGATACAACCGGATTAACCTCCAGGAATGTCGGGTCCAACAATCTCATGATAAGTCAAGTGAGTCCAATAAAAAGGGGTAACCAAGTTCCACCTAAGTCCATTTAAGAAAAGAGTGAAAAATCACTTTTCAGGGGAAATTCGTAGAGTGCCAGGTCGACCCGGCCCTTGGCCGGTCGATCGAGTACACTGCGGTCTCGGTCAACCTGAGGAGGTCAGGTCGACCCCTGTCAAGAAGGCTCAGTCGACCGAGCCCTTGGCCGGTCGACCTGCACTAGGTGCTCCAAATAGGTGCTCCAAATGAGCAAGGCAAGCTAAATGAGGATCTTAGAGAGATGAGATTTCTTCACAAATGGTACCAATGGAAAGCTCTTGAAGTGGTGAAGAAGATGGTGAAATTCTTTTAGATGTTGGTGCAAGCTTGGTAGTATCTTGATGATGGAAAAGCAAGAAGAAGAAAGGGAAACCCTAGGCAAGAAAAGTTGCTGGAAAAAGAAGAAAGGAGGGAGATGAGTGCTTATATAGCATTTGCAAGTGGGCTCCACCTCTTTGGAAACTTGGAAGGCTGAAATAGTAGTTTTCGGGATCTCGGATGAAATCGACGAAGAAGGAAGAAATGATCGTCGAAATTTCTAGTTTCCAAAAAGTATATGTTTCGCGGGTTTTGGGAATATCAATTATTTGGTCCAGATTTAGTGTAAAGGTTGTTTTGCCCAAGAAGTTAGAAAAAGTCAAGTTTCGGGATTCGGGATGGGAACGGGATCAACATGAAAGTTGAAGGGATTAACAAAATAAGTAAATCGGGATAAAACACCAAACCAAAAGAATCTCGAGTAACCCCCCATGTACACGTAAGTCATAAAAAGGAACCCCCAAAGGGCCCCACCAATTCCAAATGCACTCAAAAATTTCCAAAGCTATGACAAAGCTATTCTAAACCAACTAAACAAAAATCCACTAAACCAAATCAAGACTAACACGCAACTTAATTACTACTAATCGAAGTCACTCGGGTCGGGGTCTCACAGAGACAGAGAGAACAGAGGGATTGAGCGAGAGAGACAGAGAGGGCAGAGAGAGAGAGAGCTAGAGAGAGAGAGAAAGAGAGCGCGAGAGAGCAGAGAGAGCGAGAGTGAGAGAATCGCGAGAAAGCAGAGAGAGCGAGAGTGAGAGAATCGCAGAGATCGCGAGAGAGCAGAGAGAGCGAGTGAGAGAATCGCAGAGAGAGCGAGAGAGCAGAGAGAGCGAGAGTGAGAGAAGAGCAGAGAGAACGAGAGCGAGAGCGAGGGTGGGAGGAGCAGAGAGAGCGAGAATGAGAGGAAAGAGGGCTTTTGGAGTGAAAACAGGGATTTTGGAGGTGGGAGAGGGAAAAAAAGAAGTGGGACGTTTAGCGGCGTTTATATTTTGTCGCAAAAAACAAATTTTCATCACCTAAAATTATTTTATTTTTACTATTTAATAATAAGTAAAAAAGTCTATCAAACTTTATAGACGTTTTATATTATATGTCTGTAATAAGTTTTCCGATGCTAATTTTTGTTGAAAAACAAAATTCGTCGGTAAAGAACTCCGATTTTTAATTTTCATTTTACTGACGTCATAAAATCCATCGATAATGTTTCATTTTATTTTTAGAAATGTTTATTTTCCCTAAAATTGAGTTAATAATAAAATTGAACTTTGCCGACGGTTTTCAAGGAAACGTCGCTAAAATTCGATTTTATCGACGTTTTCTAATTCATTGGTAATAATCTCTGATTTTTACTTTTCCTAAAATTAGACCGAGAGCGAGAGAGAGACCGACAGATCGGAGACAGCAAGAAATCGGAGAGATCAAAGAGGGTAAGAGAGAGAGAGAGTTGAGCGAGACAGAGAGAGAGAATAAGCTCGAGAGAGAGACAGAGAGAGACCAGAGAGGGCGAGAGAGAGAAGATCGAGAGAGCGCAGAGAGATCAAGCAAGAGAGAGAGAGAAGAGAAAATAGGGCTTTTGGGTGGTGGGAGAGGAAAAGAACAACAGGGCTTTACCGATGTCCAAATTTAAACGTCGGTAATAAATTTCCCAACGATAAATTTCATCGATAAAAAAAACATTCGTCGGTAAAGGTCTCTGATTTTAAAAAATTCGTCCGGAATGGGAAACGGCCCCAAAAAATCGAGAACCGGCAAGAGCAGTTCGCTCGAGGGTCTAGTAACTTGTGGGAACTAACGGTTCGTAAATAGGACTCCCGGTTAGAGATTTAGAAGCGAAAATCGATGATTTTCCAACACTTAGGCTCGAAAACGGTCCGCCGAGGTTCCGGAGCGGGAAACGGCCCTTGGAAAAATAAGAAATCAGCACAAGCACTTCGCTCGAGGCTAAAGCAACTTGTGGGAACTGATGATTTGCAAATAGGACTCCTGGTTAGAGATTTAGGAGCGAAAACATAAGATTTCCCAACACTTAGGCTCCAAAACGGCCCGCCAGGGGTCCGGAACTGGAAACGGCCCCGGAAAAATTGAAAACCGGCACGAGCACTTCGCTCGAGGCTAGTGTGACTTGTAGGAACTGACGGTTCGCAAATAGGACTCCCAGTTAGAGAACTAGAAGCAAAAACATCGAAATTTCCAACACTTGGGCTCGAAAACGGCCTGTCGGGGGTCCGGAACGGGAAACGGCCGCCCAAAAATCAAAAACCGACACGGGTACCTTATTTAAGGCCAAAGTAACTTGTACGAATTGACGGTTACTAATCGGACTTCAGGTAAACGAATTAAACACAAAAAACCGCCTGATTCTCAACACTTAAGCTGGAAAACAGGCTGCCGAAAAACTTAAGAAAAGATATATATATATATATAATGTTTATCTTTCATTTATAATTTCATTCAATGAAATGATTCTAATGTTATTTTTGTCGTTGCAAATTGATGGACGCTTTGGGGTCGGTTGTAAATTTCTGGGGGTGTTTTATTCTTTTTAATTTATTTGTTTATGCATATTTGACATTTATATGTGATTGTATCATTATTGATTGTAATATTTGTTTAATGAGATAAATTATTTTATGAAAAATGGCGATGGTTGTTTGTTTATTTAGCAACTTTTATTTGCATGCATATTTTATATTGAATATAGGTACACGAACATGTTTATTTTTTGATAAAGGCATATAAATAGGTTAACAGCATAACCATATTGAAAAAACAAATATATGAAATTTTTTTTAGAAAAACCTTTTACCGACGTTTTTTTTTCGTCGGTAAGAAAAAGAAAAAAAAATAAAAATACAAAAAATACTGTTACCGACGTTTTTTTTTCATCGGTAAAAAAAGAAATAAAAATAAAAATATAAAAATACTTTTACCGACGTTTATTTGCGTCGGTAAAATAAATATATGTAAAATATAAACCCTTTTGCCGACGTTTTTTTTCGTCGGCAAATGAATAAATAATTAAAAATACGTTTACCGACGTTTATTTTCGTCAGTAAAATAAAAATAAATAAAGAATATGATATACTTTGCCCGACGTTTTTTTCGTCGGCAAACGAATAAATAAAAATAGAAAGAATATAAATAGCATTTTACCGACGTTTAATTTTGTCGGTAAAATAAAAATAAATAAAGAATATGATATACTTTTACCGACGTTTGTTTTCGTCGGCAAACTAATAAATAAAAATAGAAAGAATATAAATTCAATTTTGCCGATGTTTATTTTCGTCGGTAAAATAAAAATAAATATAGAATATGATATACTTTCACCAACGTTGTTTTTCGTCGGCAAACGAATAAATAAAATAGAGAAAATATAAATAGACCTTTACCGACGTCCTTTTTTCATCGGTAAAAAAAAAAGAATAAATAAATAATAATTTTACCGACGTTTTATTCTTCGTCGGTAATAAGCTTCAGTTCCTAATTGATCTTGGCCGACGTTTTATACAAAAACGTCGGTAAAAGTAAGCATTTTACCGACGTTTTATTATAAACGTCGGTAAAACCTATACTTTGGCCGACAGTTTACTGTAAACGTCGGTAAAAGTGCTATTTTTACCGACGATTTTATATTCGTCGGCAAAAGTCTATCTTTACCGACGAATATATAAAAGCGTCGGCAAAAAACGTCACTAAAAGTGCAACTTCTTATAGTGTTATAGTGATTAGATCCTGAGTGGGCAGTGGGCATAACGTCTTCATCTTCTCTTTTTTTTTTTTTTTTTTCCTCGAGTGTTTGAGTTTTCAATTAAAGAAACAGATGACTGGAAGATCTAAGCTAGTAAATTGACAATTGGCCCTAAAAATGTTATTGGTGGGTTGGTCAATTTAAGAAAGGTTCAGTCCCTAATAAATGTTGTCGATTGGTTGTGCATCATGTGACTGCTGGTGCCCCTGTTCTCTTCCTCATCTCTAGTTTTCTTGTTGATAACAACTTTTATTTTAGGCCATTGGTATCTTCTTGTATGGGCATGATTTTTCCGGCTAAAAGCACAAATGAGCGTGGATCTTAGCATTTGACTTGCTCTTCCAATCCATTCTTCCAAAACCAAACCAAACCAAGCGTTTTCCACTAGGTGGGGTCGGCAATATGGATTTGACAATGCCAATCAAATCTGTTTAGGGTCATTTCCTCCGTTAGATCCATGTAGGCAAGGTCATGTTTAATAGTTTCTTTCCAACTTCTCTTAGGTTTCCCTCTCCCCCTCCTACTCCTGGCAATTTTCATGCTTTTACACCTTTTAACAGGTGCCTCTGTTTTGGACGCCTTCTAACATGGTCGAACCATTTCAGTCGATTTGCTCTCATTTTATCTTCAATCGGTGCTATTCCTACTTTGCCCCTAATCTCCTCGTACCTAATCATATCTCTCCTTTTGATCCCCGTATATCTAGTTTAGCATTCTCATCTCCGTAACTTCCATTTTCTTAACATGATTATGCTTTACTGCCCAACACTCTGATCCATATAACAACGCTAGGTGAACCGCCACTTTAAGGCTGATCATAGGAAGCCAGGGGGATTGCTGCAGCCCTTACCTATACCAGAATGGAAATGGGAGTATATCACTATGGATTTCATTTCAGGGTTTCCCAGAACCTCAAGACATAATGAAATAATCTGGGTCATTGTGGATCGGTTGACCAAGTCGGCACACTTCATACCGTTGAAAGGAAGAACTACAATGGAACATTTGGCCAAAATATATGTTAGGGAAATTGTCTGATTACATGGCGTTCCAGCATCAATAGTATCAGACAGGGATATCAGTTTTGTTTCACAGTTTTGGAAAAGCTTACAGAGGGCTATGGGTACGAAACTGGATTTTAGCATTGCATATCACCCCCAGACGGATGGGCAGATGGATAGAACCAATTAATTCCTTTAACCTTGAGGGGGACTTTCCGATCACATAAGACGCCCGAAGCACTCCTCCATTTGGTTCACCCAGCCTGAATCAAGTGACTTACATCAGTATCAATCCCTCCATCCTGTTGCACCATAGATCCAAGGTATCTAAAGTTTTCTTTCTCTACAATCTTTTGTTTGCCCAAACTTACTTCTACGTTACCAAGTGTCTTACTTTGACTAAACTTGCATTCCATATATTCCATCTTGCATCGACTTAGCCTAAAACCTTTAGTCTCTAACGTTTTCCGCCACAATTATAGCTTAGCATTTACTCATTCTCTCGTCTCATCCACTAAAATAATGTCATCAGCATATAGCATACACCACGGCATCTCATCATAGATATGTCTTGTAATCTCATTCATAACCAGGGCAAACAAGTACGGGCTTAACGCTGAGCCTTGGTGTAGACCAATCGTGATAGAAAACTCATTAGTCTCTCCACTAGTCGTTCTTGTAGATGTCACAACTCTATCATACATATCCTTTATCGCCTCAATATACGCGACACACACTCTTTTCTTTTCCAGTACTCTCCGTAGAATCTCCCTAGGAACCCTGTCATAGGCTTTCTCCAAGTCAATGAACACCATATGTAAATCTCTCTGACCTTCTCTATACTGTTCTATTAACCTTCTCAGGAGAAAGATAGCCTCCATGGTTGATCTCTCAGGCATAAAACCAAATTGATTCTCTGAAACGTTTGTTGTTCTTCTTAATCTTATCTCAATAACTCTCTCTCATAATTTCATCGTATGGCCCTTCAATTTAATCCCGTGGTAGTTCGCACAGTTCTGAATATCTCTTTTTTTCCTACTTTGACTAAACTTGTATTCCATATATTCCGTCTTGCATCGACTTAGCCTAAACCCTTTACTCTCTAGCGTTTTCCGCCACAATTCCAGTTAGCATTCACTCATTCTCTCGTCTCATCCACTAAAACAATGTCATCAGCAAATCGCATACACCATGGCACCTCATCCTGGATATATCTTGTAATCTCATCCATAACTAGGGCAAACAAGTACGGGCTTAACGTTGAGCCTTGGTGTAGACTAATCGTGATAAGAAACTCTTTAGTCTCTCCGCCAGTTGTTCTTATAGATGTCACGACTCTATCATACATATCCTTTATCGCCTCAATAAATGTGACACACTCTTTTCTTTTCCAGTACTCCCCATAGAATCTCCCTAGGAACCTGGTCATAGGCCTTCTCCAAGTCAATCAACACCATATGTAAATCTCTCTAACCTTCACTATATATTCTATTAACCTTCTCAGGAGAAAGATAGACTCCATGGTTGATCTCCCTGGCATGAAACCAAATTGATTCTTGAAACGCTTGTTGTTCCTCTTAGTCTTCTCTCAATAACTTTCTCCCATAATTTCATCATATGGCTCATCAATTTAATTCGGTGGTAGTTCGTACAGTTCTGAATATCTCCTTTGTACCTACTTTGACTAAACTTTTATTCCATATATTCCGTCTTACATCGACTTAGCCTAAACCCATAAGTCTCTAATGTTTTCCACCACAATTCTAGTTTAGCATTCAGTCATTCTCTCGTCTCATCCACTAAAACAATGTCATCAGCAAATAGCATACACCACGACACTTCATCCTGGATATGTCTTTTAATCTCATCCAACAAACAAGTACGGGCTTAACGCTTAGCCTTGGTTTAGACTAACCATAATAGGAAACTCTTTAGTCTCTCCGCCAGTTGTTCTTGTAGATGTCACAACTCTATCATACATATCCTTTATCGCCTCAATATATGCGACACACACTCTTTTCTTTTCCAATACTCTCCGTAGAATCTCCCTACGAACCCTGTCATAGGCTTTCTCCAAGTCAATGAACACTATATGTAAATCTCTCTAACCTTCTCTATACTGTTCTATTAACCTTCTCAAGAGAAAGATAGCCTCCATGGTTGATCTCTCAGGCATAAAACCAAATTGATTCTCTGAAACGTTTGTTGTTCTTCTTAATCTTCTCTCAATAACTCTCTCGCATAATTTCATCGTATAGCTCATCAATTTAATCCCGTGCTAGTTCGCACTTTCTGAATATCTCCTTTGTTCCTACTTTGACTAAACTTGTATTCCATATATTCCGTCTTGCATCGACTTTGCCTAAACCCTTTAGTCTCTAACGTTTTCCCCCACAATTCCAGTTACCATTCACTCAATCTCTCTTCTCATCCACTAAAACAATGTCATCAGCAAATAGCATATACCACAGCACCTCATCCTAGATATGTCTTGTAATCTCATCTATAACTAGGGCAAACAAGTACGGACTTAATGGTGAGCCTTGGAGCAGACCAATCATGATAAGAAACTCTTTAGTCTCTCCACCAGCTTTTTTGTAGATATCACGACTCTATCATACATATCCTTTATCGCCTTAATATATGCAACACACACTCTTTTCTTTTCCAGTACTCTCCATAGAATCTCCTTAGGAACCCGGTCATAGGTTTTTCCAAGTCAATGAACACCATATGTAAATCTCTCTAACCTTCTCTATACTGTTCTATTAACCCTCTTAGGATAAAGATAGCCTCCATGGTTGATCTCCCAGGCATGAAACCAAATTGATTCTCTGAAATGCTTGTCGTTCTTCTTAGTCTTCTTTCAATAACTCTCTCCCATAATTTCATCGTATGGCTCATCAATTTAATCTCATGGTAGTTCGCACAGTTCTGAATATCTCCTTTGTTCCTACTTTGACTAAACTTATATTCCATATATTCCGTCTTGCATCCACTTAGCCTAAACCCTTTAGTCTCTAATGTTTTCCTCCACAATTCTAGTTTAGCATTCACTCATTCTCTTGTCTCATCCACTAAGACAATGTCATCCGCAAATAGCATACACCACGGCACTTCATCTTGGATATGTCTTGTAATCTCATCCATAACTGGGGCAAACAAGTACGGGCTTAACGCTGAGCCTTGGTATAGACCAATCCTAGTAGGAAACTCTTTAGTCTCTCCGCCAGTTGTTCTTATAGATGTCACGATTCTATCATATATGTCCTTTATCTCCTCAATATATGCGACACACACTCTTTTCTTTTCGAGTCCTCTCCGTAGAATCTCCCTAGGAACCTCATAGGCCTTCTCCAATTCAATGAACACCGTATGTAAATCTCTCTGACCTTCTCTGTATTGTTCTATTAACCTTCTCAGAAGAAAGATAGCCTCCACGGTTGATCTCCCAAGCATGAAACCAAATTGATTCTTTGAAACGTTTGTTGTTCTTCTTAGTCTTCTCTCAATAACTCTCTCCTATAATTTCATCGTATGGCTCATCAATTTAATCCCATGGTAGTTCGCACAGTTCTAAATATCTCCTGTGTTCCTACTTTGACTAAACTTGTATTCCATATATTCCATCTTGCATCGACTTAGCCTAAACCCTTTCGTCTCTAATGTTTTCCGCCACAATTCGAGTTTAGCATTCACTCATTCTCTCGTCTCATCCACTAAAACTATGTCATCAGCAAATAGCATACACCACGGCACTTCATCCTAGATATGTCTTTTTATCTCATCCATGACTAGGGCAAACAAGTACGGGTTTAACGTTGAGCCTTGTTGTAGACCAATCGTAATAGGAAACTCTTTAGTCTCTTCGTCAGTCGTTCTTATAGATGTCACGAATCTATCATACATATCCTTTATCGCCTCAATATATGCGACACACACTCTTTTCTTTTCCAGTACTCTCCGTAGAATCTCCCTAGGAACCCTGTCATAGGCTTTCTCCAAGTCAATGAACACCATATGTAAATCTCTCTGACCTTCTCTATACTGTTCTATTAACCTTCTCAGGAGAAAGATAGCCTCCATGGTTGATCTCCCAGGTATGAAACCAAATTTATTCTTTGAAACGTTTGTTGTTCTTCTTAGTCTTCTCTCAATTACTCTCTCCCATAATTTCATCATATGGCTCATCAATTTAATCCGGTGGTAGTTCATACAGTTCTGAATATCTCCTTTGTACCTACTTTGACTAAACTTGTATTCCATATAGTCCATCTTGCATCGACTTAGCCTAAACCCTTTAGTCTCTAACGTTTTCCCCCACAATTCTAACTTAGCATTCACTCATTTTCTCGTCTCATCCACTAAAACAATGTCATCTGCAAATAGCATACACCATGGCACCTCATCCGGATATGTTTTGTAATCTCATCCATGACTAGGGCAAACAAGTACAGGCTTAACGATGAGCCTTGGTGTAGACCAATCGTGATAGGAAACTCTTTAGTCTCTCCGCCAATCGTTCTTATAGATGTCACAACTCTATCATACATATCCTTTCTCGCCTCAATATATGCAACACACACTCTTTTTTTTTCCAGTACTCTGAATAGAATCTCCCTAGGAACCCGATCATATGCCTTCTCGAAGTCAATGAACACCATATGTAAACCTCTCTGACCTTCTTTATATTGTTCCATTAACCTTCTCAGGAGCAAGATTGCCTCCATGTTTGATCTCCCAGGCATGAAACCAAATTGACTCTCTGAAACGTTGTTGTTCTTCTTAGTCTTCTTTCAATAACTCTCTCCCATAATTTCATCGTATGGCTCATCAATTTAATCCCGTGGTAGTCCACACAGTTCTGAATAGCTCCTTTGTTCTTGTATATGGGCATAAGAATACTTTTCCTCCATGCATCAGGCATCTTCTTGTTCTTTAGCACTACATTAAAAAGTTTTGTCAACCAACTTATGCCATCCTCCCCCAAGCACCTCCAGACCTCAACAGGGATACCATCTGGCCCAACAGCTTTTCCATTCTTCATCCTTTCCAATACTTCTTTAACTTCTTCCCTACTGATTCTCCTATAGAACATATGATTCGATTCTTCCCTAGAAATGGTGAACTGCCCCAATTGTATGTCACTACTATTGCTTTCATTAAATAACTTGTAGAAGTAGCTCTTCCGACGCTCATTTTTCTCATCTTCCTTTACTAATACTTTTTCATCCTCATCCTTAATGCATTTAACTTGGTTTAAGTCCTTGGTCCGCCTATTTCTGGCTTTAGCAAGTTTGAATATCTCTCTTTCACCTTCCTTAGTGTCAAGTCGTCTATATATCTCCTCAAATGCCTTTGCCTTGGCCTACTAACTGCCCTTTTGGTTTCTCTTTTTGCCTCTTTATACCTGTCCAAGTTCGCTCCATTCCGATCCTTTTGCTAAGTTTTAAAGCGCTCTCTTTTAACTCTTATCTTGTCTTAGATGGCCTCGCTCTACCACCATGCATCTTTCTGTGCCAGAGCACCCCCTTTGGCTTCTCCTAAGACTTTATCCCACATAATATTTGCACTCTCATTTACTGCCCAAACGTCTTCCTTTAGTACTCTTTCCCTTAATGCTAGTTGCTTATCATCTTTCAAGTTCCACCATTTAGTCCTTGAGCATCTACACAACTTCTTTTCTCTAGTGCACTTTTGTAGTTGCACATCTATGATCAACAACCTATGTTGGGAAGTCAAGCTCTCCCCCGGTATAACCTTGCAATCTTTACAAGTTAAGCAGCCTCTTTTCCTAGTTAAGAAGAAGTCAATCTGTGTCCTTGAGGAGCCACTCTTATAAGTCACTAAATGCTCCTCTCTCTTTCTAAAAAAGGTGTTAGTTATCATGAGATCATAAGCCACTATAACTCCAAAATATCCTTCCCTTCTTCATTTCTAACCATATCCATGTCCCCCGTGTACTCCTATATATCCATCTACGTCACATCCTACATGACCGTTCAAATTTCCTCCTATGAAGACCATCTCGCCTTAGGGTATCTCTAGTAGTACTCCTTCCAAGTCTTCCCAAAACTTCTCCTTATGTCTATCTCCTAAGCCCACCTAGGGGGCATAAGCACTAATAACGTTCACTATCTCTTCTCCTAACACTAACTTAATTGCAATAATCCTATCTCCAAAGCGCTTTACATTAACTATATCTTCCTTTAAGTCCTTGCTTACCACTATACCGATCCCATTTCTCGATCTATTAATTCTCGTATACCATAACTTATACCAAGTCCTCTCAATCTCTTTACCTTTCTGTCCCACCTACCTTGTCTCTTGCAAGCAAGCAATTGCAATTCGTCTCCTTTCCATTGTATCCACCACTTCCATAAGTTTTTCAGTTAAGCTCCCAATGTTCCAAGTACCTAATCTCAGCCTTCTATTTTGGACTTGCTACCTTACCCCCCACACTCGTGCAATAAAGTGTGAGGACCCTTGCCTATTTAGCACTACACCCGAGCGCCGATGCAGCTGTCATTGCTCACTTGTAACTGTACTCGGACCATACAGCACGTCGCTAAGTAGGGGACGCCCCCACGAAATTTCATTAGGTCTCAAATCCATAAAGAAATCCGACTGAGTATTGTGCTGGCTATAGGCTACCTAACGCACAACCCTCCTCCTTTATCCGGGCTTGGGACCGGCTATGTCAAGGATACCCCAACATAGGCGGAGTTCTCTAATCCATTCTTCCATTTTAGCAAAATCCATTTTCACTTGATGTTGCACGAAACCATAGCATGCTAGAAATTTGGGTTTGAAATTGCAAGAGCTTTTTTCCGAAAGGATCCTCTATCTGAAATTTACCAAAAAAGCAACTTTAAGTGACAGATCTTCCAGTCCTCTCTTCCTTTAATCGAAAATTCAAACACTCGAGGAAAAAGGAAGACGATGAAGAGGTTATGCCTACTCAGGGTGGAAAGCGATCCTCACTTATTGTAGCGAGGGTCGACTAATAGAAAATGAAAGTCGAACGTGACCACAAAAAAAAAATGGTGAATAAAGTTTTTTTTTTTTTTTTGTACGGATTCCCTATTTGGTGCACTACTGGCTAAAGTTCCCTATTTGGTGTAGTGGCCACTTAAAGTTATTTTTGGGTAAAATCCTATTAAAATAATAATCAATAAGCAAAGTTTAAAAAGAAAAAGAATTTAAGAAAAGGTGGATTGTGCTCAACAAAATGTACTATTCGATCATTCTTTCTCTTTAAAGTTGAATGTTGGTTGTAAAAAAACCTCAAAAAAACCGCCCAATTCTTGCCTTAGGAAAAGCCACATCAGCTTATTGGGGCCTTTTCTCTTTAAAGCTGAATGTTTGTTGTAAAAGAACCTAAAAAAAAAACCCTCAATTCTGGCCTTAGGAGAAGCCACATCAACTTATTGGGGCCCATTTGTGGATGTGTCCTTTCAAAAATACATAATATGTGCATTTTCAATAAAAATGTGTCTCTTGAGCTAAATATGTGCCTTTTCAATAAAATGTCTCTTAGGCCCATTTGTGTGGATGTAACCCAATTCAAATGGATTTCTTCCAACTCTATAAATTAGGGTTATTTTTAAAGTTTTTATATAGTATTCAAAATGAACATAAGTGCATATGAATCGTTTATTTTATGTATGCTGACGGGGATTAAGCGATGAAAGGTTTGGTTTACATAATTTTTTTTATTTGAATTTTTAATTAGTTTGTTATAAATAGATTTATATGAATGGGATATTCGTTTTAATATATTGCTCAGGACTTAATTTGTGCAATGCACATGGGCTTCATGCTAGTTAGTTATTATACTTATATGTCCTTCTCTTCCCCAGGGTCCTTTTCTGATTATCCACGGAGACCTAGTTATATAAAATCAATAAGTCTATTTGGCCTGACTTATTTGGCCCAAATTGGAGCTTGATCCCAGCTGGAGTCCAGCTGGAGTATGTTTAAGGAGACAACCCCACTCATGGAATTCTGATAAGGGGGCTTTTATTTAAAAAAGGTAAAAATGCAAACACCAGAGCCCAAATCACTGTCTCTTCCAAACCCTCTTCTTCTTCCACTTCCATCTCTGCCACCGGCCACGGCACCTAGCAGTATCAGTCCTGGCGCTCGAAGTGCGCTCTCAAGGTGGAGATGAAGCCTGCAGAGAAGAAGCCA